>CAEMYA010000103.1:3051277-3082949 GCA_903131615.1 Diplodus sargus | reverse complement strand
TTTATAATACACAGAAATATATCTAAAACCAACACTAAATACCTGTTTTGAATTGCCTACTACAGCTCTTAAATGGAGCAAGGGCATCCTTTTAAAAATACATGGGGGGGATCTTGTGCTGGAAGTCAAACACATGCATATTTGATCTTGGTCGGCATGCAGGGAGTCACTTGACGTACCTTAAATTTCTTCTGGTAAACTAGCTGATTGTTCTGGATTGAGAACCAACGCCTGAAAGGAGACCACGAGAAAAACAAAGTCACATGCAGGTGCCAGTGACGCTGCTCCAATATCACACATAGTTTTAGTGTGGATGAGAGCGATGGCAACGCCTTAAGAGAGAGCTGATGAGTAGATACATTTATTCAGAAGGTCAATGAGACAACTCATGTTTGAACAGAGTATATTCTGTGTTCTGGAGAAAAAAAATATACAGTCTGAAGAAAACAGTCAATTCTAAAAGGTGTCAAAAAACAGTAGTTTTGCAGATATTCACTTTGGAATAAAATTCTAAGAGGAAACCAAAAGTCTCGCCTGTACATACTCTCTAGAAGTTTGCTGTGTGAAAACATATATGAGTTCAAGGGGCTCATTTAAAAGGACTAGCCCACAGAGTGGTATGAGTAATTCTAATAATGTACTGTATTGCCATCTTCCCTCTACATCCAACACAATCCTGTGACTGTGACAGAATATAATAAGTACTTGCTGAGGTATTAAAATGTAAAGCACTTTTAATATCTCTACATTCGTTTATCAGTACTTGCTCTCCTAAATCCACGCTCAGCCCATGAGAGCTTCCCTCCTTATCATAAAATTGAATTTCCACTGTGTTGATTAAGATAAGTGAGCTAAGTGAACCGTGTCTGTCGTACCTATTCCATGTCTTGAAGGCATTGCTGGCCCTCTTAAAGAGATAACCCTCCATGGCGATGCCGTTGTCTGCGTCCACATTGTACTCCAGCTTGGTGTCGTCATTCGAGAAGTCCTGAACCGAAGAGACAAGAGGCAAAGAAGATTAAAAGAAGGTGAGAGTGAGAGAGAGGAGAAAGGATGGAGAAAGACGATGGCGGTTAAAAAATTCCACGTAATCAGAACTTACAATATTGATCATCTCTTGTTTTTGTTTCGAACTAGTGGCATTTTCTTTGCTGTAGAGTGAATCTGCAGTCTTTCCAGAGTCACAAACGAGGACAACGAGTCTCATTTAAACAAAGCAGCACTGCTTACATCAACACGAAAGAATTAGGTACTACTAGGAACCAGATGAGACAGAAGCAGCTTTACTTAATGCTTACAGAGTAATAATCTATAACACTGATTTTCTTGAGAGAAAAGGTTAGATATACGAAGGTCTAGGAAATTCTAAAAAGACCACTAAAGATAGGCTACACCCGAGTTTAGACATTTTTAACTGTTTTACTTCGTTACTGATTTGACAAGTCAACACACACCAGAAAGTAATAGTTTGCAACATTGGCACACAAGCCAACCATCTTTAAATCAAGGCAACAAATTAAAGCTGAATTAAAAACACCAGAAACGGGAAGATCTGTTTTTTATTACCCAAATATTTTGCTACATGAGGGTTTCTAGTGAGTTAGTTCAGTGGTTCTCAAACTTCTCACATCAAGGACTCCAGAATGAGACAAGTTATACCCTCATCTGATAAGACTTTGTCGAAGGATCCCCCATCCGATCAGTATTTTTTTTAGTATCAACCTACCAGCAAATTATTCATACATTCTGTCATTGTGTTTACTTATGGATGGAACTCTTTCCGCCGTGGCCCAGTGAAACCTCAAGGACCCCACTTTGAGAACCACTGAGTTAGTTATTGTATTTTCCAAAAGCAGACGTGCAAATTGAGCTTTCATGCGTCCTTTCTCTCACGAACTCTGCTGCTGCTGTAAACTAATCTAGTGTCTTGTCATGGGGCCGTCCCTGCGGCCAGTCCAGCTTTAACTACCTGATCTGCAGCCACACTTTCCTGACACCCTCCCCGCTTTCTCAGCTTCAAGTGACACTGAACACCACAATGCATGCATTTGTGTGTCTCCTTGTGGAGTCAACTTACACCACCTCCACAACCAATTACAGCTTTAGATCTGTTACTGTAACGAGCTGTATAATCATCTTCTCTGTGTGTCTTTCTAGAAACCTTCCCTGACACATATGTCTGATTCACCTTGATGTCTTCCATTATGTAGCCATAATGAAGGACAAGCATAAATGCCATGCAGATTTATGGGCACAGTTAGCTTTGAGGCGGCAATACTAGCATGGATTCTCACGCATTTTTAAAAAGCAAAAACTGCCAAAACATTGACTACAAAATAAACAAATATACCAGACAAACTGAACACTGCACTCATTAAATGAAACATGTCAACACTGAAAATTCTGTGTGCTGAGTGGAAATGACCTCAGTCATTCAGCCGGTGGTGACAATGACCACTATTTCCTGTTTGCTTCCTGGAAAGCATCCGAACTAAAGGGGAGAATTCATATGTATACATATATGTTCTACATGTTCCTATTCACAGTGGAGGAACATTAAATCTACATATTCCAGTGTCATTCAACAATGTAAGGATGGGGCGCCATTTAGCTCAGTGGGTAGAGCGGGCGTCCCATGTGCGGAGGCTTTGTCTTCGCTGCAGCGGCCCCGGGTTCGAGTCCTAGCATGGGGCCCTTTGCTGCGTGTCACTCCCTCTCTCTCATCCTGTTTCCTGTCATGTCTTCAGCTGTTCTGTCAATAAAGCCAAGGGCCCAAAAAATATATGTACAGATGTATATAATGAAAGTGTGTTTGATATAGTAGCAATGTCACTTTTCTTAGTCACTATTTACTTCTACAATATGACTGCATGTTATCTACTTGTGGATTCATGTTACTTGTCATTGCTTGGATCTGTAACCTGAGCAAAAGCTTCAGTTAAACCCATCTGCCCTATGACACCATGGTGTATCAGATGGTTTAATACACACACACACACACACACACACTCACGCACTCACACACTCACACACTCACACACTCACACACTCACACACTCACACACATTTCCATTATGACATTCACTGGGACAACTGAAGTTATTTTGGTTGCACAAGGGGAACAAACTGTGTCTGTATTAAGCTTCTGAATGGAAGACAATGGAAAGTACCGGTTCAGGCTCTCAACAAATCAACTTTTCCAAGTGGTGGAATGAAATTAACCTCTGAAGTAGGGGCAAACCGTACAGCCTGCCAAATAACTACATTTGAAAGCTGACTATTAAGGTTGCCGCAGTGGTGAGATTTTCCCACCGACTACTAAGCTTGTGACAAAACTTGTGTTACCCGGTATACGGGGCTATTTACTGGAAAAACATTAAAAGCATTCAACTGGTGAAATGCGAATTGATTTTAACTTTGGAGTAGGCTAATCACATGAGAAGCAATGCATTCAGTGAGTTTAGAGTCCACTATCATTAATGAAAAATGCAACTACGTGACAAAACAACGGTCATTTTCAGCTATTTCTGTGCATCAGTTTGAAATATGTCAGAGATTACTTTACACAGCTTGTGGAAGTAATGGAACAAGAAGGAGCTGTTTGATGAAGAGCTTCACTTGACAGGCCACACACCTCCAACTTCTTAGTGAGGTAACCAACCCTTTTCCTTCTTTAGTGTTATCAGGTTCCCTACTGGGCTTAAATCTAAATAAATACCAAATACAGTGTACACTTTTGTTTATTCACTTTGACAACAAATCTTCTGTCATCTTGCTGGTCAACTCACCTTACTCTCATCATGTTATAATAGAAATGTGACTACTGCTTCTCGGTCCAGCAAAATAGCAGTGGGGCAAGGAGGAAAGTAATGTAATTGGGCCAATGCCCAGAAGTGTAAAAATGTTAACACAGACTTTTGTGACAAGCGTACTGACGATCTTTAGAGAAGTACAACAAATGCGTACTGCATAACTCAGTGAAGTAGTGTAATGTGTCACTGAATAAGAAAACTACCCATAACTCAGCTTAGGCCAGGTACAAAATGACACCAACACTGACCACGTTGATGCATGTGTGCATTCACTATCACATATACACACAAAAGCACAAATTTCCCTTTAACTATGGGTAAAAGACACATAGTGCAATACTGTTGCTGTCACAAGATCAAGTTCTGGTTCTCGTTTCAGCTATAGGTTGAGAAATTTGTCTGACCACTTGCGGCTGGAAATGATTTTCAACCCTGTTACATACATTTAGAAAGAGGTAGTGGTCAGACTTTGAGCAAGGCCATTGTTTGTAGTTCCGGAAACACTTTTAAAAGACTTTTTTGCCTGACAGCAGAGAAATGTTCAGTTATTGTCCGACAAACAACAAACCACTCACTGACTTCAAACGAGCAGCAATCTGAGTGACTGGAGCAGACACTGGCACCAACAACAAGGCATCAAAATAAACATGCTGCATAAACAAGACACATCAACACAAATGCATGTGTAACACTCTCAAATGAGGATACAGACAAAGGATCAAACAGCTACACAAACACTGCAATGCAGTCTCTTAGCGTGTGCAGGACAGCAGAGGAGATGACAGACGGGGCAGGTAGGGTTACAGAACGGAAGTCAGATGGATATCGATGATAGCGGTGACTCTACGTACAGAGGACGACCTCCAAGCGCAAAAGTTGCGGCAGTCTGGTACAGATCGGAGCTCAGTCACCTCCTAAAATGTCACACACAGCAAAAGAACGGCAAACAGAGAAAAGAAAATGTATTTCCTTACACTAAAACAGAAAAATTGTAGATATCACGGATTGATTAAATAAACGAATGGCGTACAGAAAAGAGAAAACACTGAAGCTAAAGAAGCACAAACATAAACACAGACTATAAATAGCCATTTGAACAGCATCAGTGTCACGTGCATAGACAAATAAGTACTCCAACTCGATCTCCCTCCTTAAGGTGGACTCACCAGATACCAAACGTAGTGAAAACGGCTGAAAATCTTCATTTTTCACTGCTTTCAAGGAGTGAATGTGTGTGAGTGTGTGTATTGCCCTGTGAGACCAATGGATCTACGCTATCTCAAAGTCTCCCTGTGTAGCATCTCAACGCTGCTGAGTCTCTCGGCAGCGCAGCCTTTCACCTCCTCCTCTCCTGTGGCTGTGTAAGTCTATCAAAACTTTCGTCACCGCTGCTCCTCCTCCCGAGGCCTCATGCGCCAAGCTAAGGTCACCTGCGTGCGTGCGCGTGTGTGTGTGTAAGTGTGTGTGTGATGCTGCTGTGACTGTTGGGTTTGAATTATCAGGTGGACCGTGCAGAGGAGCTCGGGTATCAAACATTTATACTGACTTCAGCTTAATAGGCGTGCACACAGCTTTACCCCTCACTCATGAGTGTGTAAATAAAATAGCCAGTAACGATGACGGATGACTTCAATGTCTGAGCCTTTAAAATGTGTATATTAAGTGTCTTTGACAAAAAAATCAGACTTTTACAATATCATAGCTGTTTTTATTAAATGTTTTGTTTTCTTTTTGAGATAAGAAAAGGAAATCTTTAAGTCAACAGCATTTTTTTCTTCCCTGCAGCACCATTTGTGACACTGTCATATCTTGTGGCCACATTGCTGCTGTTGAGTTATGCACACATGCAGACAGGAGGCATACTAAACACAACCTCAGGACACCTTCAACTCTCATGAGGATGGAAGGTGTAATCAATACAATGATAATGGGAAAGGTTTTTTATGCAAGTGAGAATACCGTGGACAGTATGCACAGGGATGGAAAGACACCAATACTATCCTAAAGCGGGCAATAAGTAAAGGTTTTATTGTCAAATGGCGGACAAAAAATAGTAAATTGTTAGTATTGATAAATGACCAGAGTGTTTACCAATTATTAACAGGACTCTTAAATTAAAACTCACTTTCTGGCCTCCCCAAATGGAGTTTCACTACACTTCTAGTGTGTCCAGCATTCACACATTTCTCAAATGGTGAGTGATGAGGACAGCACAAGTAAATCAGCTACTACAAGTTAGGAAGGAGGCTGACAGAAACATGTGAAGAAGTTTGTTTTCTTAATGTCAGTGCAAATGACCCTCTTCATAAAGGCCAATACTGATCATTGGATAAGTTTGTACTAATTATACTTTACCACCTTGCAATTGAACATACAGTGCTGATTTGATTAAGTATTATACTGCAATTAAGCACCTGTCTTGTAAGGTCACAGACACTGTCCCTGCCACAGTGAGTGCATACAAGTAGGCTACATAATGACAGTCTAAATACATACATGCAACCTGCTGAAGTTCCGAGGCATTAGATGCTAAACACAGACTAGGTCACTTGCTATAAGCCAGCCTGGGGAATAGCATCGGCTAGGGATGCAAGATAATATTCAAATATTAAGAATTAATAACAATATCTAAGTATTCTCCAAAAATAACACTTCTGGCAGATGATACTTCAATTATACACATGTGATGCAACTGATTGGCTAAGTAGTTTTGTTATTTTGCCTATTTAATGTGTATATTTTCAAAACCACTGTATGTCTTCATCTCCAGCAGAAAATGAGTAGGAATAATGCTTTTAATACCACTTCAAGGAGAGACTTCATGTTCTTAGCAATAAGATGGGAAAAACAAAAGTGCAGGTATCATCAATTGGACCAAATGAGCTGGAATATATCTGCAAAAATGCAATATCAAGCATTCATGCTGTCAGACTGATATTACATTAAATAACATTTGTGCACACCGACCTGCAGCTTCAGTGAAATATGGGATAATTCGATGGGATATTACTCTAAATATACCAGAGGGAAACCATCCTCTTGACAGGAAATCTCACATTTGCCTATTTCCACACCAGTGAAACACATTTCCTTTTGACTGCACTTGTAGAATTTCACATCCATAATAGAACTATCTGAATGCTTCACTTCTTTCAACTGAAATCCTTTGACAGAAAACCAAAAAGAAATGTTATAATGTTATAAAGACCACCCTTATCTTAAAGTAAGCCAAAACCAAAAACACTGTCGTTGGTTAAACAACTGTAAAGAACTGAAGCTAACTGAGCACAAAACAAGCAGCAGCAAGCCATGTGCAATGAGACAGAATGGCATCAAAACAGTCTTAATTTGATAAATGACCTGAGGATGACATATACATACATTAACCGCAGAAGGTACAAGGACACATGTGACAACTAAGATATATTAAATGGCATCATATCATGCATGTTGCCAGTTTGACCTCGTGATGAAAAAGCTCAATCGTCGCAGTACAAATGACCTAAGCCTCAAAGGTGGAGTCCAAGCTGTTACAGCACCGTGTATAGTATCTATCCAACCATGCAGACATGACACAGAAATGACAATGAGGGGAAGAAATGGGAAGTGGTAGAAGTAACACACAGCTTACCTGCAGTGCAGCCTGAAGTGAGTAGAAGACGAAGAGATGGGAAAAGAAAGAGCAGTAGTAGAAAAAGAGGAGACAGTTGGTTAGGAGCGTCTGTGTATAAACAGCCAGACGAGAGAGAGCAGCGGGAGCGAGGCAATGTATAAATAGCATCTAGATAAATTGAGGGAGGGGAGGTGGAGGATAGGCGCTCAAGGACAGGGGGAAGTTGGCAGACGTACCAACACTGACCAAGCAAGAGGTAAGAGCAAGACAGAGGACAGAAAAGGCAATAGAAAACAGGGGGAGAAGACAGCGACACACACAAAAAAAAATACGAAGCGACAACAGGGGAGACAAAAAAAGGAAGACATCTCAGAAGAGTAACTACTTGCACACAGTTAGAGGCTGAAATGAATGTCATTAATAGACAGACAAATTAACAGATGCCCAGCAGGCAACAGCTGGGTAAAGAACTGACAGATGTTGTCTGGAGTTAATGATGCTGTGTGATGTACAATTAAAGCAAAGGGCAATTAATCAGCACCACATATTAACTTGCTTAAGTAACTTTAGTAACTTGCCACCCCAAATCCTGCTCAACTTTTGTTCTGGTGTGGGTTCATATAGCTTCCAATATACAAAATGAACAGATCCACAAGAAATGTTGCAAGAAATGCAAAATGATATGTTTAAGGGCAAAAAAAAATAAAATAAATCTGATAGTTTTAAGTATCCTATTTGTCAAAACTTCTAGAAAGAACTACATCAAAAAGTATGACTCACTGGGGATATAAAGGTTTGGTTGAGTGCTGACCCGAGAGGTTAACGTATTGAAACCCAACCATGTTTGTTTGGAAATGGGTTTCTTTCAATAATGCATGGGTGTGTGGCTGAGCTCATCTGTAGGGATCACCTTACACCTGAGGGTGGAGTACTACCTCCATTCACTCAAATGACAAACCTCCAGTAAATAAATGTAATGTATACAAGCTTGCTTATATGCAATATTTCTTTAAATTGCAACAACATTACTCATCATTTCATTTCTGATTTAACCAAACAAAGAGGGGGGACGATGACCCGACCATGGGGTAGAGAGGTAAAGTTCTGCAAGATCCCAGCTGAGTGCTGTGGGTTTACTTTTAATGGGAGGAGGCCTGAGTGCAATAAGAAAGGCTTTGTGACCGAAGAACAGCCATAACCTTACAACACACACTGAGTAAGTGTGTTTACATTTCTGTATTTCTCACGTAGTTAGGCAGACAGAATGGTTTTCATTCACAAATGCACAACTCATTATGTTGTATTGTGATTTGTGTGTCAAGTACTAAAAATTGGATGTTGTTTTTGTGCTTTGCATATTTGTGTTTAAATCTGAGTGTAGATGGGAACCTACTGACTGAGTGTGAGAGTACCTTTTGCTGGATGGTGGAGTGTTTCTGCTCCATGTCCCTCTTCTCTTTGGCAGCATCCACCACCAGCTGGTCCAACTGCAAGAGACAGAACCACTGATTAGACAAGCTTAACAAACCACCTGGTCACACAAACCTAACTTAAAACAGCATACACAAACATTTAAGGTACATTTTCAGAGTTTTTCTTTTAAGATATGCCAATTCCTGTACTGGGTACGTTCACTCTACTGGGACTGAAAAACCTTGAATACATCACATTCTTCCTAAAAGACCTCTCTTTCAAATTCAGTGTGTGTACGCATTTGTGTGCACGACCCGGTTTTATTTCACCTTCCAATCTAGAGAGTATAAATGGTTCAGGCAAATAAACAACTTCTCCACGGGCCACATTGAGACAAGACCAGCCTTCTCCCCTAAACAGGCCATTCTGCGGAGGCTTCACCATGTGTGAAATTGGATGGGGGGGATGATAGATTCTCCCCATCCCCACGAGTAACCATCGCGTGTAGCGAGGAAAACAGGAAAACAGAGGATCTTTTGAGCAGAGAAGAGAGCAACAAATTTAAAAAAATGCTTCAAGTGCTGGAGGTCAAAGTGCAATGCTGAAAATGTGCCAGTTTGCCTTACAGCAGTGAAATTCTACTCTGTGCCTCTTGTCTCTTGCCACAATGTGACCTAAATCAGCATGCGTCCGGCCTCAAACACAAAAGGATTAGTATCTGACTATAGGTCAGTATAGTATGTGTGAATAAGGAGCGAGTAGGGTTCAAATTCAGTAAGGCAGTTTTGGTGTTAGTGCTGTAATTGGGACAAGTGACAGAATTATCATTTTACAACAGAGCGCCTAAAATCACACATGATTAACTTGTTTCTGGTCTTTACTCCTGAAATTTGACTTGATAACAGAAACTTTTCATGTCATGGAGCCAACCCAGTACTCTTAATTATTCAACTTAATGATATGTCATCTATCAACATTTCCCCAAAAACTTATTTTGATTTGTTAAAAACGATCATTCTCTTTGTGACTACTTTAATGCAACCTATGCCTTTAAACTCTTGATATTCTAAGAGTAAGGATACAGTAGCTGTTTGGCTATATTAATTTGATGTGGGCTAATAAGTCGATGCAATCACAAAGAACAAGGAAAGAAGGAAGGGAAAGAAGTGAATGGCATGTTAAACATGGGTGTTTACTACACTGCTTTTTAATTCCTGTGGTTTCTCTACAGACACCGGTTACTCTACCACAACTTCAAGCTAAATGGTAATTCATGCTAATGGGTTACAGAAATGCCAGTGACCTAAATGAGAGAGAGGAGGGGTGGAACAAATATTTTACTTCCTTTCTGACACTGTAAAGTTTTGTTTTGTTATTTTAACAGTTCAAATTTACATTAAAATACCATTTAACTTATTCTCTGCTTAATTTACTGAGCGTTTTTTCACAAAATATATCCCTTTTGCAGAAAATGTAAAAAATTAAATAAAAAAACACTTAATAATTCAAGAGAAGACAGCATCTGAGGGAGCCAGGTCTTTTGTTTTGTTTAGAGAGGAAATGGGTGGACGCCGGCAGAGCGGCAGGCTGATAACATCAGATGGGAAATGTTTTCCCTTGTCTCACCATAACAACTAGTCCAGTCGAGTCCATGCCATCTATCTGCTTCCATCTTTATCTGCAGAGGCAGATGTATGTGTGCTTGTGTGTGAAGCACATATTTTGTGACAGTGACTCACCTTAACTTCAACATCTCATCTTTCTTACTATGCACCTACCACTGACAATGTCAGCATAGACGGTCGCCTCAAATGTTTCATTCTGCCAAACAAACTGAAGCATTTTGGTCACTCAGCCCTCTGCTCAGATCTGCCCTGACATGCAACAATGATCACAAGCTGCATGATTCATGGAAAAGATACAAAACATCCTTTTGAATGAAAATATTCATTCGACACATGTTCAACCCTGAGGCATGTGTCATGGAAAGATGCAACAAGCAGATTTATATTTAGAAGCAGCCTCAGGCAAAAAGTGGCATATTTGACATGAAAGATACATTTTTCATTCAAACTAGAGCTGAGGAACATATTGATCTATCATTATCCTGATATGTGACTATACATCGTCTAGTTTTTGGATATCTTTATATTTTGATATGTGATATGTAAGTGTTCACTTTTCCTGGATTGAAAAGCTGCATTACAGTAATCTGATATATTTTCTGAACCCACCAGACTGTCATACTTGTCCTGATACTTACTAACCCACTTCTTTATCAAAAATATCATTGGCTTAATCATTGGTAGGGGTTATCATCAAGTATCAAATATCATTAATATTTTATGAGAGTACAAAATATTGTCATATATCAATATAAGGTATTTAGTCAAAAATTGTGTGATATTTGATTCTTCAAGAAGCTTTCCAAATATCAAGTCACATATTGTGCATCGTAATATAGCCTATTTACAAGTTTTAGTGTCTTGACATTTTTCTGACTCTGACCCTCTGCATCAGTTACTGAGCTTCTGTTTATATATAAGATCAGTAAGTCATTCACAAACAACCTGAGGAATGTTACTGTAACAATTGTATGACTGTGTGTAAAACCTTTTCCTGCATATATTTCTATAATGTTTATATATATGTTTTTATATATATATATATATATATATATATACAATTTTGGTTCCTCAAGTTGCTAGCAAACTCCCCCACACTTTTAAGCTTCTCAAAATTTGTTTTAAAAACTCGACGTTTCAACACAAGAGCTGGCAAAATGTTCAGATTGTTATCCTGATGAAAGTATCATCTTCATCAGGTATCAAAACGTCACACTGCCTCTTTAAATGCATTATTGCATATTAAACAGTTTGCGAGAGTTGGCTTGTAACTTCTGGTCTCCCCATCCTTCTCCTATACACCTGGCGAATGAAATACAATTATTTTCCAGTTTATAATTCTGGTTTCTGTTCCCAAGCAAAAACAACACTGGCAGCAATATCATGCAACAAAACTAGATGCCCCATGCCCTCTAAAGTAGTGTACACTGCTTTTACTCAAACCCAGGTATAAAAACAGATTTATTTCCCCACCTCCTACTTCTATCGTTACCTCTGACCAAACTTTATTTATAAAATAAAGACCAAAGTGTACTAGCATTCATTTCTGATCCTTGTTCCCTTCCTCATTGGTTACAGGCATCAAGTCATATTATCCGACCTGTTGACAGCTCCTCCACACCTCCCTGCACAGCCTCTCCACCTTCTTCAGCTTCATGACGGAGAGGAGAAAAGAAATAATCCACAATCCTCTTGTCGCTGCTTCCCACTGCTCGGCCTCTGATCTTCCTCTCCTTTCAGTTTTGCACTGTTCCAAATTCGGTGCGACAGGCTTACAATCCACACAGCGCAGTTACACTTCAGTTATTCATCGGCTTGAAACCAACCCTCTCTCTTTTTTCCCTCCCTCTCTCCAAGATGTGGTTTCTAAAACAGTCTTTTGCACTTCTCTCCTCTTTTTCCTCACAGACGTTGCAGTCTTTTGAGTGTAGAGGGCTTACAGCCCATGCCTTTCCATTCTAGTTCAATCACTTTTTGCTCTGAGAAGATTACATTCTGCCTCTTATCCCCTCCTAAAATCTGCTTTTCAAAGTGGGTCCTGACTTCCCCCTTTACTTTTCCAGCACCCTTTGGTCCGCTCTGTCAGTTACTTGATAGTACCGACGTCAGATGGTTCCAACTTCAGAGCATGAGGGTTAGAAACCACACTCTTCCCTCCAATCCAATTTAGAAGACCACTCTCTCTTTAGATCTGGCTTCTAAAATGGTATTTTTTGGTATTAACACTATTTTGTTTCATGTTGTCATTTTCCTGTTGGTCCAAGCATAAAAAGTGCTCAATGCTGCCCTCTACTCTCTTGCTCCGCCAACTCCTCACTCCATGGCTGGACTCCTTTCTTCCTTGTTCTTGTATCCAAAGTTTGAGAAATATCGTCCTCTCATTTAGTTCTTCCTTTGCTCCGGCCTCAGAGTTTATATTCCACAACCTTCTGCATCAATCTTGGGTTTCTTTGCTGTTTCTGCTCAGTTGACTGTCAACCCTATGAAACTGACTGTGGGAAAACCCTTTTCCAGCCCTCTGGCTGCTTTCTTCCTCATTCCAGTTCACTGTAACAGCAGCTCCACTGTGATAATCATCTTAAAGTCACATTCGGGCCATCCTCTGGCTCAGAGGGAAGGCTCTGTTTATCAGAGGATGCACACAGACACAAGCAGAGCTGAGCTATTACAAAAAGCTAGCAGGGGACACACATGGAGAAAAGAGAGAGGTCGTCCAGAGGTGATGGCAGAAGGTCAAAATGTAGTTGTGCAGCCCCCTAATGATGCCAATGTTAACCCAAGTTACAGTTACATTTCAGATTGCTCACCTAAAAAACAACCTCCAAGCTCTAAATAAGCATCTGAACAGGAACGCCATTTCAGTAATAAACAATAACGCCCCATCTACATAATAAAAAGTGTTTACGCATGACACTGCACTGGTATGTAAACATAGCTAACATTTATTCCGCTACTCTGCTCAAAATAGATTCATGTTTGCTTATGTTGGAAGAGTTTATACTGTGTGTTCTAATAACACTGCTAATGTTGTCCAGGACCCACTCAGTGTTTATTTTTAAGCGTCAAAATAAAAATTTAAGGAAAGCAGTGTTACATAAGTTGTGGGCCACCCAAATGAATTTCTTAGCTGACGAAGATCAGGCAGAGTTTATTTTCTTACGTCAACAAATGAATGTAATACCGGATATGGCACTGATATGGCTAGGAAAGTCTGAAAGAAATATCTGAATGGTGGTTCAAAATGTTGATAAAACCTGTAACATATAATTACATGTTGTAATAAAATGGCAAAACACAAGTTTGTGTTTTAAGTAAGTTATTTTAAACTTATTTTATTATGTGCTCTATTCCTATCAAATAAACAAATAAAGACAACAAACATAAATAAATTCCTTTGAGAAAAACTAATACTGCTGAAGATTTGACAATGTCTTGCTGCACAGACACTGCTTTGTGTGTGTGATTATATCAACATGTGAGTAGACCACAGTCTGTACCTGTCCTCCAAGCAGTTTCATTAGAGGTTGAAGTTCACTGAAGAGGTCATAACCTTGGTGGAAGAACGTCAGGTGGGCGTACATGAAGGACAACATCTGTGAAGGAGACAGTGAATATTGAGAGAGCCAAATGGGCAGCGGCCACAATGATCATTTGATAGATTAAGATAGATAAGTATACTTACCGATTTAAGAATTTCTGATCTTCTCTTGGATTGTAGCACATTGATCTGTAATGAATGAAAACGAGTGAGAAGTTTACAGAGGCTTTGATCATCACTTATTTTCCGCAAGGTTTGATTAAGAACGCTCACAAATACAAGAGACAAGGAGCAAACAACAAACTAATGTATGTATATGTATATGATATCTGAGAGAAAATCATAGAGAGAGGAAGTGGCAGAGGGGGGAGATAAAAAAACACACATGAGACAGAAGGGGGAAATGAGATAAGGTACAGGAGATGAAAACAAAAACAGAACTTAAGAAAAGCGGAAATGAAGGAAAGCAGACACGCATTAAATGAGCCGAATTCAAGTATAAAATCACACCATCCCCAAGCAGAACTAGACAGTAGTACCATATACTGGCACCAGGGGGTGCTCTATGTCTCATGTTTAACATAGGGATGCTATTGTAGGCTTTCACATGACATATCATGTATATTACCCTGATGCATTCATTGTGGCTTCCTGTCTGTCTCTTTCAGCCTGGCAGACTCTTCTTCATCTTAGGGTAATTACTACTGAGCTGCTCGTCTGGTCTTGGAGGTTGTCTTAGGTTAATGTTGCAGAGTACAGGTAAATTATGGCGGGTAGTAAATGCTGATGGTGATGCTAGCTGCAGCTGACAGAAACTAATGACTGTTGTGTGACCTAGGAGTCAACGACTGGGCGTAGTCAATACATTTTGCTACTACGGAAGGTGGAGCAGCTTCTGAATCTGTTTTTCCTGGGTCCAATGGTTTTCCTTTGTTGTGGTCATGAAACCAGGGACATCACTGAACAAGTTTTCAAATCTTCCTTGTGGCGAGCAATATTTGTAAAAACCCTTTCCTTAGCAACACAAACCACACTTGTTAACACACAGATGTTAATTCCCACCCAGGGAAGGAAGCTTATTTTTCCATCTCCTAGCCACAGTGGCTGGTGCATCACAACTTTTACAAGCCCTTCTCCTTCTCTCAATTACAGTTAGTTTGTAGTTTTGACTGTAGCAGCACCTCTGCCACACGCAAAGTTTATGAGCATGTGGATGGTAATTGGTTGGTAAGTTGTGGTAATTCCACATATCTAGGCCTGTAGTAGAATTTCAGGTTCATTAAGTTTTGTTAACATATAAATCCAACTTTACAGTGCTTTACTTTTCTGTGTTACATGCATATTTAAATGTTATGCATTGGTTTGTATATCAGGATGTAGTGAGATGGCTGTTTTACATATTGTATTTTTCATCTTTTAACATTTACATGTTATGTTGTGTAGGCTTGACCAACAGTCAATAACGTTTAAAGTTCAGTATTTCATGATCCAGCTCTACGTGGCACAGCAGGGTAAAAGAAACCTGCTCCACTCTTAAGCTGTCATGAATGCGAGTCTGGCTTACAACTTCTCGTATATTTTCCTCCTCCCCCTCTACCATCTTGCATGTCACTGTAAACTGCACACTGTATAATTAAGCAAAAAATGCCACAAAAACAATCTAAAAGGAACAAAAAAGTAAAGCGAAAATCTGTCTCAAATGTTTCCTGCAAGCACAGCTGCAGCATTTTTAAAGTGCTGACAGAACACACGAATGTGAAACTTTAAAGGAGACCCATTTAAATCAGCTGTGCTAGCTGCTGGGCTTATAGATTTCCTATAAGCAGGCTGACAGGCAAGATAAAAACCCAAATAATTTCTCATAGCAAGGCCTCATTTTATGGGGAAGTGATTATGCAGTGGGCCACTGGAGCAGCCTGCCAGACCTATTTTGAAACCCTCTCTTTTCGGGTTTCTTTTCAAAATCTAATTTTGGAGCAAACTGTGCATGCACTGCATTGTCTGTTCCTTTGGAATGAGATTCAATGGCAGGGCTGGCAGCTGCCTTATCAGAAAGCAAGATGCATTCATCTGTGTTACTATGGCCTAGAGGAGAGGCCAGCTGATGTTTTCAATGACACATGAGCAGTTTTCTGCAAAAGGTCAGAGCACAAGACATATGTGATACAAGAGTCCAAGACAGACCTATTCAACTGGCAGCCCGTGGGCCAAATACTGCCCTTTGACAACCTCATTCTGGGCCCTTAATCATTTAATTAGCAGGTGTGTCATTAGTTATGTCTGTTGTTCAGCACAAAAACACTGATGTTATCAAAACATTTTAAACCAGGCTTTTTCAGTGGAGGGAATTTAAAAGAATCAAAATCAAACTACTGTAGGATTAAAAAACAAATTAAGAAAGGTGTTTTTTCTTGTACTTTTGTACAATGTTCCTTTTCTTATGTGAAAACAAACAAACAAAGCAGAGAAAATAAGGTAAAAAGGGCATTATTTTAACACTGGCCTGGTCAAAGAGAACTTAACAGATAAACAACTTAATCACAAGGAACATATTTGAAAGTAATTTCCCTCCCTTACAGTATCTCATTAAACTGTAAATCCTGACTCATTCTGATACCATTTTTTTTTCTTCAAATGTTGGTAATAATAGAGCAGCAATCTTCTAGATGATCTGATCTCATTTTCTTGTGTACTGCTTCCTCTTATGCAAGTTCCTAAATTATTTTACCTAAAAATATTAATTATATATATTAATATATATATTAATTTCTCCACTATTTTGCATCCAACATGATTGCTTATTGTTCACAAGAACATTAAGCAATCTTTTTGTTACTGACCATGACTATGTAGTATGCCACTGTGTACCACTATTTATGGGCAAAACGTCTGGAACCTTCTTCTGTTTGTCTCGTTGATGCTGCTACAACTAACTCAACTGCTGTTCTCTGTGTCCTCTGCAACTTCTCCTTTTGAGCCAAATCCACCCTGATGTAGTGGACTGTAACATAACAGGTGGAGAAGCTTCACTCTGGATGTCATAGAATACAACACAGCTGCTTTTCATCCTTTTCTGTGCCACATCAGCATCTTTTCAGCCTAACTCAGCATAATAAGTTCCATACCCAAAAAAACTTTTTTGGCTCGGGTGCACAGAGAAACATCCTACATGACGGTGTGTGGTTTTGAGCTTCTCTGTTAAAAGCTGCATGTCAGCAATCTATATATAATTCTGTTGAATACTGTATCAATTTAGAGGACGCCAATGGATTGCTTCCTGTGGAACAAAGTAACCTCAACATTAAAAGAGTTTCATGATTAAAGCATGTACTGTTATAATATGGACACAGCTCTTTTATCATTGTTATTTTAAGAACATTTTAAGCTCAAGTATGAAGAAATACATAGTCGCTCTACTGATAGAAATTTAGAGCTACTCCTCCACTTCTGTGCAGCACAAGACTTCTTACACCCTTCTCTTGAAGAGGAAATTGACCTGACTTTTGCTCATTACCTACAACTCAAATCCCTAAGTGAGTTGGTGTACCTGTAAGACGTAGTCGAGGACGATGTGTCGGAAGCACTTGCGTGTGGCAGTGAGGATGTTGGTGGCCTCCTCCACCTCATGCTGTTTGTTACGGGGAGCCTGGGCATTTTTGATCAGGGCAGCCTCCTTTTCTTCACTCACTTTGTCAAATTGCTTCTTGGCTTCTTTGAACTTGCGTAAGTCGCTGACAAAGGACGAAACGGGACAGAGGTTATTAAAGTCAGACACAATGAATTCAGTTTTTATTTCGTTTAGTAAATCTAGTAAATTAGTAAATTTCAGGTAAAGTCTTTCGTTTGCTGTTGTTCACTAAATATGTCTTGTTTTTGAGCTAGGTGAAAATAATATCATATGTCTTATGATCAATGTTACAAAAGACAGGCCCCTTTGTTGTCAACAGTCTTGTGAGGGGAAAGGTCAAATGTATAATCTATAAATATGAAAAACACAACACAGTCCGGCAACATGACACATAAGGATTAATGGTGATTTCATTAATCTTTGGTCAGCTGGAAATCCAAGAGAGTTGAAACAAAGAAAATTATTGACTAAACTATTTGACTCAGTTCGTGTGCTGTGAAGGTGACCAGCCAGTGTCACTTATCTTACGGAGGAGGATGAGGATGTGACGGGATCAGACTGTGCTCCCCCACATTTTGACTTTGGTAGTGAAATTTATATTTTAGTGCTGCAAGGTAGTGAGTAATTATGATAGAACGTGTTTTCCAGCTTTCTCTGAGAAATATGGGTGCTGCTGATGTAGGTGTTAAGCCCTGTGTGCCAGGGGCAAAAGCTGCTAATCCTCATAATGAAATAAACCAGAAGACCCTACCGTTTCCTGCACTTGTGTTTCCTGTATTTATGCAAGCAGTCTGAAATCCAGTTCAGTAGTAGGAGGGTGATATGAGGTCTTGATTTGACTAGAAAATATTATTAGACACACTAATATAATTGAGTGTCCTTAGCTGCCCTGTCTGGATTCTTCCCGATCAGATATACTGAGGAACATCACTCCAGCTTCTGCTTTAAATTCAGAATTTCATGCCATTCTTCAAACAATAAAACTGGTCAGAAATTCAACAAGTTTCATCCATCTTTATTCAATCAATACTTACTCTTTCACAAATGTTTGAAGCTGGGTCTTGATTGATCTCTGGGCCTGATCGAATAATATCTGTGAAGGAAGAAAGCAAGAAAGACAAAGTAAATACTCCTGTTTGGCAAAAACTCTCTAGTTAACTTAAGCATAAAACATCTCTAAGGCAAAAAAAACAACAACTGATAAATGTATTCACTTTCTAGGTCACAGGATGTTTTGCAAGTCAGCATTCAGCACCTCTGTTTAGGAGGATTTTTGTTAACATCACAGGCTGCAATTAAGCAGCTAAATTTACACAAACAAGCTGACTTTGTAAACTCCCCTCATAAACACGAGAAATGACGCGATTTGCTTATTCTTGGTAATGAGTCATGCCCTCATTAACCTGCATGCTTCCTTAAAAATGCGATGCCAAGGAAAAAATCCCGACAAACACACTCTTTAAACCGGGCTTCAGTGTGATTTCATGGCCAGACAAGACAATACGAGCAGTGTGACTGGGAGAGGCTACTAAAGGCAAACAGATTGAGCACTGTGTTTGAGCAGATCATGTGCTGAAAGATCGCTGAGTGGCAAAAACCTATCTGACAGTCAGCTGACATGACCGCAGTTTCCACTGTTGAGTCACAGTCGCAGGCCTACGTTGTGTCTCCTGGAGGCAGTTAGGGGTCTAATCAAGGAGGCTAACGAGAGGAAACAGACTTAGTATTCTAGTATTCTTAGTATCAGACCTACAGTATTCTGCCACCCTATAGTTTGTTGGGATAAAAGCATTGCCCTGCAATGATGATGAATAAAAATCATAAAGCCTTTAAATCAATGGTTGACTGCTCACCATTTAAGATTCCATTTTATTCTCATTTTCCGGTTTATACTTAGAATATACTTTAGAATTTTAGAGTATCTTTTGAGGTATCTACTAGAGAAATTTTACATGCTTAGTGTTCAAAAACACATTATTTTTCTTCATATTGTCCATTACTGCAGTCCCTCGTTAACCCTCTGTTTAAACACTCCATTTTAGTGCCTGACTCTCTAAAGCCACCTTTCCAGAATGGTCCAGTCTGTTCTGATTGGCCAGCTCGTGCAGGCCTGAGCAGGTATCACTCACCTTGTATCCACATTACCTTCAACTACAGTTGTGCTGGGGGCCATAACAATACAGTTGTGAAATCCCAACTAGAGCCCAAAAAACCATAAATGTTTGGAATCAAATACTGATATTAGGAAGCGTAAAATTCCAATTACCGATTTATCAGCAGAGGGACACATATTTCTTTTAACTATCCCTCAAATGTGGTTACCAAATACAAAAGATGAAAAAGATGTATCATGGATATAAACATTCTAAAATAACTGCAACAGCAAACTTAATCACGAGTGTGGTAATCATAAAATGGCCCATTCACATCCACAAAGATCGCACGGGTTCAGTTCCCTGTAGCAGCCCCCCCCCTCCCCCAGCATGCTTGTTTGATCGAACATGCCTCGGACAGTGTGATGCTGACTGGGGAACTCACTCTGAACATGTTATGCAGAGTTACTAGAAACAAGACATGACGGGGGAGAACAAGAAAAAAACTTTCACTGTAGGACAAAAGCCTCTAGCTTGCCCTGCGCCTCCTCTCTGCCTGACAATAAATGAGAGGACAAACAGAAATGTCTGTCTCCATCTCTTAATGTCAGTGTCATGCCTCCTAACGAGCGGACACTGGGGAAAGAACAGTCACGTAATTAGATCTGTCCTACTGAGCTTCTCGGAGAGGTCAGCGGGGGACAGAAAGGATAAAACAATGTATTTTGCAGGATCTAGTGGTTGGAAGTGGGGTGCTTTAGATGCTGTAAAATCTGGTAGCCCAATAGAATACGTATGAAGCCTAGTATGGTTCTTGTAGTTCAGCTATCTCCAGGGCAACTACATTGTAAAAAGTTGACCACGTTCACCTGGTAAAGCATGATTAATCCCAAAAATAAACATTCCACAACATGGGAGGCAGTGAGTACATTTTATGAGACAGGAACATCCTCTTACTATATGATGGACTTTAATTGCTGGGGCAGACGCAATTTGTGTTTTTGAAATCCCAAAGCTATGTTGACATTTTAGTAATTTTTCAAAGGTTATCTGCTTCTTACTGAGGGCTGTGTCTGCTGAGCCTGCAGTCACATTTCTACAGTATCCCAGCCGGAAACTGCTTAGCAACTTTCTTCTACTTCTAAATAGCCCCATGAGTGCAGTTGAATGTTAAGTGTCTGGCTCAAAGGCACCCACACTTTATTGCTAATCCTCTATAAAATTTTCTTGTTCACGTTCTGGTTCCCCTTCTCCAGCCAGTGGTCGTCCTCTCACAGACCCACTTCCTCTGTCTTATAGTCTGCTGCGGTCCTTCCCAGCAGTAAATAAAAACTCTGACAGTTAAAGAGCTGTTCCAGACAGTTGTCCCAGCTGAGTTTCGTCATCACCCAGCTGTAAAAAGGGGGAAGAAAAGACAGAAGAGGGACAATACATCCGGTTTCACATGGCAGTGAAAGCATACCGTGTGATAGTTGATCATCTCCTGCAGGCTCTCAGCAAACTTTGTGAGACTGGACTGTAAAGAGAAAAGGAGACAGACAGAAAGTCAGCATCACAGTGAAATATAGATAATCCCACAGGACAAACAATAAACAGTCTGTATTAAAACAAGGTTCCACAGATCATAAAATGGGATGAAATGCAAATAATACTTGCTACATCACAGACAGGTCTGCGCAGACACAAACTCTTCTGTCAGACAGGTTAGGCTAGACTGTCAGTCCTTTTGGAGACACAATAAAACTTTGGGAAAGAATTCTTTTGGCTAAGTAACTCCCTACAAATGCATGCAGCGGCTGAACTTCAAACCCAAAGGAAAGGAAAGAGCAAGACACACAAAGGCAAACAGGAAGTGCGTGCGGCGACATTCAAAATTCATATGTGACGAAAAAAAAGCAAAACAAAACATCTGACCTTGGTAAGACCCAATGGACAGTACAAGGTTTCCTTTGGCCTAATTTTTGTTCTTAATCTAAATTTGTTTTGGCACAACTTTGATACTGGCTCAAAGACAGCAGGGCATGCAAACTAAGAACTACAAATATGTCAGTCATGGTTATACACTGTACTGATTCTAACCCTAATTATTGTTTTACTAATACATTTAAGGTGTGCTATGGAACATTCTTCTATGAAAACAGATGTACAGACTTCTACAAAAATTATCCCTTTCAGTCATCACTTGTGACCAATAGAAATGTGTATGCTGTCTGTAATAACCTGGTCAATACACTAACTTCTCCAGAATTTAATGATTGCTGTGTTTACAAACAGCAGCCCAAAGGTCCTGCACAGTATATCTTCAAGTCACATTAAATATTCCATAATTCTATTAAATGTCAAAAGAGGCCTCCCCTTCTTCACTTAAATAGCATTAATGCTTGTGAGGTTCTAGGATTCAGGTGAAGCCAGGTTGTTTATTTACCTCGATGACCTCATCTTTGGTTGACTGCTGGGCTAGCTCCCGGATTCCGCTAACAAACTGCTTGTTGGCTGCATTGTAGGCTTTTCCAGCATCAATCATCCCAATACATAACTTCACCAACTGCAGAGAGAAAGAGAAAGAGACAATGCTTACAGGGCAAAAGGGAAATCAAGAAATACAGTTATAGACAGAAACAGAGCAAGGTTGTAGTAATTTCTTCAGGGTATTTTCTCTTATTAAATACAATTGAAGTTTGCTGCTAAAAACAGATTCAGAAATGGTAGAACTGGTGGAATTTGGTACTGCAGAGCATGAGACCAACGCTGAAAAGCATGATACTGCTTATTTTCTTGGTAATTAACAACAGGCACTTCTTCCCTTCTGACTCATTGGGGGCAAAGATAATTCCAGGTTATGTAAACTCAAAACAAACGCTGGCCGGTCTCCACACACTCCCACACAGGAGATGACACACAGTCTGAATCTGCCACCGCAGCTCAAGCTGCTAAATAACAGAACTAAAAATGGTGATTTTAAGCATTTTCCTTAGAAGAAGAATGAATGATCAACACCCAGTTAATAAATTAAAGCTGAAATGCCCATTTCTCCTTCATTAAGGCTTTACAGGTAACATTAGCATTGAGGGATAATCAGCTGATTACAATTACCCAGATGCCACCAAATCCTACCTTGTTCATTAAGACTCAACTACTACTAATTTTTTTCCACTTTACTTTTGCTCTGATCCACTTGGATATACACAGTTGGCAGTTTGTTAAGTACATCTAGCTCAAAACTAATCCTGTCTAATAAAACAGCCCTTAACTTGACCACATTTACAATGAGTTGGGTCAGAAACAACTCTCAGTATAATGAAACAGCATTACAAACTGGCCCTTCTAAAATGACTATCCAGTTGAACATTTAAACCTTCATGTAAGCTAGCCACTAAGTGTATTTATGGTTTATGAGTTCAGTAATATATTGTTTGATTTTACTGTTTTTTCTGTTTAAAGGCAAAATACGTAAGAACTGGTCACCTGTTGAATTCATACTCTAAACAAATTGGTGGCAGCACATTAGCAGAGTACCCACTAACTCAGTAGCTCAGTTTGCCATGCAGCTAGCAGTCCATGTCTTCACTGCGAGCAAAGGAACTTTGGACTGGGTCAGGTCGGGGCTAGCATGCTACACAAGCTTTGCAAACCATAGCATTTCATAACACCAAAAAATGTTATTCCTTCACATTCTGTTGATAATTTTCATTAAGTTTGGAGTGTTTTCAAACAAAATTCTTAAACACTACACCTTTAATAGGGATCTCAAAAATCTTCTCCTTAGGTATTTCCATTTTTCCTCTGTGATGAAATTACATTTCAAAATAAAAAGGAACTATGAACACTGAGCTGTGGTTCAAATTCTTTGAAAGGAAAGCACCAGTAACAATCAAATCTGACCTCAGCATCATCTGGAAGTACATCTGAAACCTCAGCTGTAAGATAACAGCCAGCCACTGCTACAGTCTCTTATCAAAAATAGCAATATAATACTGGCACAGTTAAGGTGTGTTTATTTTTGACAACGTGGCAGTACATGAACTTGTCTAGCATGTAGGAAGCTCAAAGAAAAGGCTGAACTTTGGACCATTTCGACTCCACCCATCAATGCATACATAATAACTCATGGTATCACAACCATACTCGTGCACACCAACACACCCACTCCCCTGCAGATCCTTCCTCTCCAGAGCAAGAGGGGAAGTGAGGCCGGGGCTGAGTCACAGAGGTGGGGTGAGGAGGAGGGTGTTACTTTGCAAGACTGTAAGTCCAGGAACAATGAACTGGGATCTTCCAAGCTCGAGGTCTCGCCCTCAGCTAGGGAACATACTCTCTGCTCAGCGGGGATCCACTGAAAGGAGGGATTGGTATGATATCATCGCAGAATATAACTAGTGATAAGTAGCCCATTACGTTTTCCCATCATTGTTTGGGAAAAATCCAAACCATAACGAGTATCACAGCACTTAGAAAGTTTCTAGCCCCCTGTCATGGACAGAATGGATTCCAAATGTTTCATGACATTGATAAACAAAATGTGATTGTTTGAACATTAGATGATTACATGCTACTTGGCAAAAGGACTCAAAGAGATAATTAATCAGGCCCATGTGAAGCACCTTTTGCCTGGCAGTTGGTGTTAATTTCCCCACTGTGCTGGCAAAGAACAGTGATGTGATCTGCTACAGAATTTGTGATTCGGAGGAATTACACAAGTTAATGTTTCTGTACCACAGTTTAATGGGTGTCGTCTTCTTCTTCAGAATCTATATTAGTCTGACTTCAAAGGTAAGCTGACAGGGGATATACGAGGGACAGGCCAGGGACAAACCTGAAACTTTCCACATACAGAATCTCCTCTGCAGCTGCCAGTTCACACACAGTAGAACAAATGAACAATTAAGTAATGTTTTCCATGGGAGGTACTCACTTTGTCAAGCTTAGATTCCAACTCACACACATCCCCCTCCACTTCCTCTATGGTTGCTCTGTGGAGAAAGGGAAAAAGCATTTGAAATCACGTGGAACCATGACTCAATACTATCAACTTCACAGACACAGAGAGGCATTGAAGATGACTGAGATCTTGAAAAGAGGATAAAAAAACAAACTGCAGTCCATATTCAAAGAACTTGATCTCCCTCATTGCTAGTTTGGAATACGATCTTTGCCACATTATTACCAACTTCCACCTGTCCTGCGTGTCCTGTCACGCTGCATAATCATTGCATATGCATACACATCTTCTTGACCATTTTTAATTACGGTAGATACTTCAAATTAAATGTAACAATTAACATTTCACCAACATACCCATAATATACAATTACAGCCTCTGAAAACTACAATTGCAATACATGATAAGATATCCATGAGTGACACAAGCACATAAGAAACATACACCATTAGAGGCAGCCAAACTGAGAACTGCCATTTTGGGTAATACCGCAGGGCTGGAGTCAGGTCTGGCACTCGGCCCTTTAAAACGTGACGAAGCACAGCTTGGTTCTCCACAGGATCGACAGCCTCTGAGCATGCGAGCAGGGAAAAGAGAAACACCCAGCACAGGCTTGATGAATTAATCTCTCCTCAGTTTTGATAACGATCCGTGTTAAAGAACGTTACTGTGACCTTACTTCAGTGTATGAAACGTATATAAGCAGCTGATCAGTGGCTCCACTATAGTACATTGTAAACTTAGTTAAAACACAAAAGGGTATAATGAAAAGATGAATAAATGAAATCAAATAAAGGTTTGTTCAGATGAGACCTCGCAGCCTATCTAATGACTTCTAAATTTTTATGCTTTTATAATTAAATTCAAGACATGTTAAGCCTTTTGAAGAACCTCCCTGAATAGGATGTGTGCAACCATGTGAGCAACCATCACAAACAATTTTATGAAGCTACTTGTTTAGTTTACTCAATGATAAATCATGAGGAAATATTAAGGAGTACCGATAATTAAAATCCAAGGACAGTTTTTTTTTCATCATGCTATTATCAATTATTTATGGTTATTTCAACCCCATTAAGGCATATTTGTGATGATTTTTCAGCAAAAGTCAAGATTAAAAAAGATTAACAGTGAATGACGGAACCAGAGAAGAACTGAAGAAATGACACGGTACTACTTCTCTACGGTTTAAAGTCTTACATCATCAGTTATGTCCTTACACCTCTCATGTGACTTTTAGGCGATTCTTGCTCAGTTTAGCAGTAATAATCTGCAGAAAAACTTAACTTTCATACAACAGACCACTGCAAATGTTTCATAACTGTAGTGAAAGGGATGATCTAGGCTAATTATGCGGTTTCCCCGTGTTAAACACTAGAGATAAGAACATGAATTTAATTGCTTTAATGTAGATGTCTTCCTTTCATTGAAGATATCGTGCAGCACTGACTGTGCGAGTGTGTGTGCGACGTGTGTCAGTTTATGAAAAGGGATTAAGAGTGGCACCTCGCAGTAGCAGCGGGTGATGTTCCCCAAAGACCCTCCAGATGTTTGTTCTACCGTATGGTGTCACACTGACAGCTGCCAACATGTGGTCACTGTCAGGGGAAAAACAGGAGGCTGACTGTGCCAGCTGCGATCAAGGATTGCTGTGTGCAAGTACATAATGTTGTCACAATGCCGGAATTTCTAACTTCAACAGAGCACCTTGAAAATATTGATATTTGATACCACTTTATTTGCAAGTAACAACACTGATAAAACAAAAACGTCACCCATTTGGATATACTTCTGCTACAGCAAATAACTGATTTAACTGAAAAGACGTCAGAGATCAAGCCAAAGGATCCAAGTGAAGCAATTTGCCATCTCCGAGAGACACTCGGCTTCCGCCAGACAAGCTCTTCATCCCTGCACTCCTCACTGCAAAGAGATTAAGTGGATTTGTGGTGGAAAATTATCGATACAAAATGCTGTAGGTTGCATTTTTCAAACTGTTTTTGAATTGTGTATACATTTAATTTATTCCCAACTCTTCAGCACGAGTGGTGAACCTACACTGCTCCCGCTGCTGGCATTTCTTTGTGCAGGTCACTTCTGCACCTCCTCTACTCTTTTCTAATCATGGTAAGAAACCTAGTTTTGGCATTTACAGATAAATCATTTATTGAATAAAATGTTCAAGGAGGCGCACCAAAAAGATAAAATGTGAAAATTATCAAAATATCAGCTTCAACAAACCAAAAGGCAATGAGTTGAAATTTTGCCCATAGAGAATATATACGTCCAATTGCCCAACCCTAAAAGGCTGATTGATGACAAACCAAAATCTGGCTGCATGACAGTCTGACCTCCGTACTGCCAAAGATCTTACTTTCAACAGAAAAAAACCACTATCTTCAGGAGTGGTGCTCCACTGCTGAACCTGAGTCTGACCTCAAACATAGCTGGTTGGTCAACTCTTGCCATGACGAAATGGATCTATGATGTTCACCAGGAAAAAGAAATAAACTGGTGTTGCAGCTAAGGGTCATGAATCAGAGAAGCATGCACAGGCAGAGACAGGATGCCAAAACCAAACTGTTGAGAAGGCAGAAACTGACTAGGCCCAATTCTGCTGAATCTGTTCCCTTAGGTGTAAAACCAACACTGAATAACTATATAAAAGAAAATATACTATAAACCTAAACTTGAACTGGTATCTGTTTTATGAACTTGTTCCATCTTCTGTACTAAATAATTCAACAAAACTAGTCTGAGAGAAAAAGCTACGCAACATGGGAACTGACACGGTGCTGCATCACTGTAGTGTAGTTTTTATGAGATTTTGTTAACAAACCAAACACGGTGGTATGAACTAAGGACTTAAGTAGACAGGGAGGGCAAAAAAGGGTCAAAAGCAATAAAGAGCTTCCCCCTCTGATGGAGACATTAATCCTGGTCAAAAGCTAAAGAGTATTTTACAAGCCCTGTTTGCCTTTGTCAGTTGCTACAGGCGAAGTCCATTTCTTTGGTGAATCATCCAGAATCGTGACTGCTGAAAGACACCAGTGTCTGACTTCAAGATTTGTCCTCTTCTTATATTGTTCTATATTTATACACTGGGTATTCTGCTCGCACAAAAACAGCAAACAAGCTTAAATCCTTGGCTCACCAATATTAACAGCAATCAAGGGGCAAAGTATTCACAGAGTAGCATGTCCCAGATTAGACATCACTGGAAGATGTGGGTGCAATCTTCACAAAAATGATGACAGAATAGGGTATTTTCACCAATGTTACCCCACTCACAAAACCCACCACAAGAATACCTTTACTAATCTATCAAATGAAGGCTCTTTGATTGAGGAATTGAAGCATGGGCATGCCAATTCTTTTTTAATTTTAAATTGTAATGTTTAAATACATGCTGTAAGCAGATCTATGACATTTTAAATCCAGCAATATTCTTTAGTCTCTCAACAACGCAGGATGCTCTGAAAAAGGTTAGGCAACTGCAGCCATCTTTCCCTGGAAAGATAACTCTGTCCTTTGTCAGCCAGTTGCTCTCTGGCGTTGTATGCAACCACGAGAACACGACTATTTCCTTCTAATCTCGTAACTTGAGCCTGCAGGGTGAACTTGTGAAAGTGCTGACAGAGGATAAGAAAAAGGAGGGGCCCTGGCAAAATGAAAATCTGGGCCATTGCCTCACAGCTCTGACCTTGGAGCATGTCCAGCCTGAGTCTGGATAATGAGCAGAAGAAGACAGCTTGCGAGAATGAGAGGCACAGACTTTTAATTCCAACATCAACACGCACTTCTTTTTCGCTGTAAAATATGTGGCGTTACAGACACTATAGGAAAAGGCTCTGGTAAAAGACTAAAGTACTCAGCATTTACATAAATCCACAGTGGAAATCATCTACACACAATATAAATATACATAGAGGGGAAGAGGACAAAGAGAGGGAATTCAGAGAAACACCATCAGTCTTTAGCCTAGCAATTCAACAGCTGCCTATGGGCCCCTATTGTTGTATGTGTTGTAACAGTGCGCAAAATTCATAGTCTTAATACGTACTTCCTATATGGGGTCACAAATCTTCTAAATTTCTCCACTTGACCATATTGCGATTTTGATCTTTTTCTATCAATTGTGCAGCCCTACACCACATGCATGTGTCTGCGGATGGCCATGATAAATCATCTTACTGCTCTCACATCTGAAAGTCTTCGAAAATAAAGACGCAACAATCGTATATTTTCCTGGAACATGCAGACACACTTCTACATCCTCAATATAGTGACACAATATTATCTCAACATTGCATTGTAGCATCAAAGTTTTCATCTCTCAACAGCACACACGGTGTGATAAAGTAGTCTGGGTGATAAGCAGACTGCCTGGATGATGCAGGTATTCTCAGTGCAGCAAAGGGATTCTGGACAAACATCTGACATCTGATAACTCAGAAGAAGCAGCTGCTGTCGCCCAGGTAGACATAAGGAGGTCTTTATGTGGTCAAGATGCAATCAGTGAACAACCTTGTCTCATTGAAGTAAATTCCCATAAACCAGACAAAAGTCACAATATACAATTGTAGTAGCATCATTAATGCATTTTGTTTTAAGTCACTGGATGAATACCTGAATCCTGCCAGGTGTTACCAAACATACAAAGGCTAAAAATTTCGTCCGTGTTTTGTACTTTTGTGTCATTTAATTATGTTTCTCAGTTTTAGATACTTCATAGGATTGGTGGAATTTGTGAACCGAATTGAATAAAATATTCTAGTTGCTCTACAAAACTATGTATTTGAAATGTTATCTTTACTCTCTGTGATGTTTTCATGAGTTACAAGCACATGAATAAACAGCTGAATACAAAGAGGCTGTAACTAAAGATCATTACATATTAATCCATCTATTATTTTACTGAATCATGTGTAAACTGTTTTGTTTATAAAAAGCCAATCCCATTTTCCTAGAACCTTACTACTACTAACCCTAACCCTGAAAAATTACCTCAGACTGCTAATAAGGTTTATATCAAAATAGCAGCCGATTCTTCTCTCATCTCCTTTTTGTAAACATGTTTTTTGGAGTCTATTCAGTTCTAATGCCTTATAAATTGTTTTATAAAAGTAAACGCTCCAGAGTTCATGTGGTCAGCTTCAAGTATATTTGCTGTGACTACACAGTGTCTAGTTTTACTCATTCAGCACCACAGAGAAATCATATCCACCGCATTTGTTGACCTTTACAGCTAAGAGAGGACTCTCCCTCTGTTACAAAGCTAGGCTGGAAGGAGTAAAATCCAGAGGAAAAGTAAAAAAGAAACATGACTGCTAGCTTTTTCCACCAAATGGAACAATATAAATTAGGGAACTAAGACATCCTGGTTTAAGTGCTGTTTGGGTGTGAGGGTGAAGCCGGGGCTAAATAAAGAGAGACGTGTGGTATGAAGGAGACTACAGCCCATGAAGAAAGGAAAGAAAAAAAACCTGCCTTGTAAACCACATCAGTGAGAAAGAGGCCAATTCAGCATCACTGAGGGAACGTTTGGGTCTTATTTCGCTTTAAGTTGACCAAGATCATGCAAAGGATCCACAGTATATGCCAGACAGACTTCCCCAAAACTGTACGTCTGGAGGAGAAGCCACCTATTTGTTTACCAGTCTGGTAAATAATTAATGATTTCAGAATTTACTGTTGATCTTTGTACCATAAATAGCTATATAGTAGTATTTTATGTAGTATAGTATTTTAATAAGTGACAATACATCTTCACATTACTACCACACCTCTGCCTAATTCACTGTACACTATCACAGAAGTAACTTAGTAACCTATCTGCTGCCAACATGAATAACTGCTGTCATCTCAATTAGGTTTCCTCGTAGATAAGCTTTTTAATTTGTTTAGTTTGTTGTCAAATTGGTACAAAACAATTAGAAATAGTTTATTTACAAAAATATAACAAAGAGAAAAGCATGTTCAAAGGGAATGTTCACAGTTGAGAAGCTGGAGCCAACAACTATTTGGCTACATTTTAGGGATGGGAATCAATAAGATCTTATTGATAACACTGTTATTATATATTCAGCTTATTGTTCAAATCATTTCCCTTTATGATTCCTAGACAATTTTATTCATGCTAGCTTTAGCCTGAGAATACACTTTAGCAATGAGATCGATATCTAAAACGGATTAAGTGAGAGAACATTTGTGATGGATTTGTTTTCATTTTTAGTTTTCGAAGTCAGATAAAAAACCTGCTCAGCCTGTCTGTGTGGTGCTGTTGTGGGATATTTTTCTGGGGTAACAGACGTGCTTGCACTCCTGGAAAGAGCGTCAAGTACATGGCATTAACGGAAATTCAAGGCCCTGTTGTATACAAAGATGTTTCAACATTTGGCTGATGTTTCCACCCTACTTCAAATAATCATTTTACAGATGTAACAACTAAAACTCTGGTCATCTCTCTTTATGAAATTAAGCCAGGCTTTTGATCGATTCTTCCTCTCCACCATGACTCTTTTCTTGTAGCAAGTTTCCAGCAGCAAAGGGGCATGAGTTTGAGATCATTGTTTTTCAATGAGCAGCTGTCAAATAACACACTGGCGCAACTAAAGAATCTTATTAGAGACTGAACAATTTGGAATCAATTCTCAATAGTTCTGGTTCTCGATTGCCATTCTGATTTTGCTTGATAAATTACTTTGATTATGACGTCTTTCAGCACTAAAAATAATCAAACTATAAAATATACCAGTGCTTCTCATCCTGGTCCTAAACGCTCCCTGACCTGCATGGTTTAGGTGTTTTCCTGCTCACACACACCTTATTCAAATGATAAGCTTGTCATCACGCTCTGCTGAAGCCTGGTAACAACCCATTCATTTGAATCAGGTGTGTGGGAGCAGAGTGTCATCTAACATACAGGTCAGGAAACCCCGATGACCAGGACTGCCAAAGTTGTCCCTCCATGATTCAAACCAAAAATAAAATGAACTCATTACAAAAAAA
>CAEMYA010000103.1:2992046-3043135 GCA_903131615.1 Diplodus sargus | reverse complement strand
TTATGGAAATGGGCTGAACTTCGGTCTGACAGGACCAGAGAAAGAAAGAGAAAGCGGTCTCTATTGCTATACAGCTACAATACAAAATGAGACAATAAAAATGAGGAAAGTGTCAGTCAGCAGCATGTGCAGCCAAGACTGTACACTGACATCATATTTTAGATTAGAATAAAGGACCGTCGAGTCTGAGTGATGAGGAACCCTTATGGGATATTTCTAAAAACTGATTGTATTTTGACATGTGGGTCTATTTGTTACAAATGCCATGTCCAAAAATAAAGAACATACATAATCCAACACAAATGAGGAGGAGGATTATTGGATGTAAAGTATCAATTGTCTTTTTAGCAAGGGGACAAAAGCAATTCAATTTTAACTGAGAAAAAACATCTGGCAGAGTTCTTTGATTAAAAACGTACACATATACATTGCCGATTTTTCAAGCTGAGACAAATATTTTCAGACTTTGTATACTTCATTTTCAGTCTTATTGATTATTTTAAAAAATGAAGGCTGAATGCTGAGATTCATTCTTGGCAGTCAGGAGGAGGCTTTGACACAGCACCGACTCTACAAGGCTCAGGATGAGTCATCCGATGATCACTCAACTATACATCTTTATGTTTTTTTTATCCACTGATATTGGAGCCCATGATGACGGCTGGATGTTCACAAAGATATATGTTCTGCCGGCAGCCTTTGATGTGAATATTATCTTTATTATGGGAGCTTGTGTGGTAGATTTTGTTTCATGTTTTCTGTAATTTATCATGTTTGTTGAAAGATGAAAGATAGTAAAACAAAAGTTAACCCAGAGAGGGAAATGGGAATTAGGCTCTGTGTAGCATAAATATACAGTATGCAATTATTATTATTATTATTACATTAATAGCTATCTTAACATTTAATGCTTTGCAATCATATGTGAAAAATAATCACTCTGAAAACTAGTCAAGAGCGATCCCTCTGTATACGCCTACACGATCTTCGTACGAGTTGACAGGCGCTTCCTGATCCATTGGAATGAACCGTTGACGCTGCCAGGAGAGAGAGAGAGCGTCAGGACGGCCTCCTCGCGCCTTATTCCTCCCCTCACTGTCTTACACAGTTCATTTAATCATCAGTCACCACTCAAATACAGATTCTCCAACCACTAAAACCTGTCAAAGAGACCGATACGTTAAACATTAGGCTTTTTTCCCCCCAAGGATGACACAAAGTTTTCCGGCCAATTGCGTTGAAACGCTGTCTCGCGGTTGAATGAAACACCAGAAGCTGCGTTCAATCTTCGCTGTAAACCCACTCTGGACCAAGCATGCGGGCTAATCCCTCCACGAACGCGGCCCCCCTGCTTCATCCTATTAGGATTACTAGAAATCCAACGGGGGTGGAGGATGTGTTGTGGGACAGCGCCATCTGGTGGAAGATGTAGTACACATCCAGACACCTGCAGTGATCAGTGGTCAATCTTATCAGGACATGACATCGTGTACGTAAGTAACAGAGTCACAACAAGGTTTTCAGTCTATAATTAAAATACATTTTTAGGTAGATAATAGACACATTACAGTATTCAGTGTTTATTTAAAGGATAGGTTTCACCCCCCAAAAAATTTAAATTCCCCATTTGTGTGCTGCAGTGTGTTTTGTTATTTATTTTCCTGGAGAACTGCAGAATTTTTATGTTCCTCTTGTCACATGACGGTCACGACCTGGAGGTCAAGTTCACTTTCTGTAGCTTTTCATTTTCTTCAATGAATGACAAGAAACAGGGGGAAGAAAGAACAACATAAAAGCCAGAATTAAGACAAAAGGTTTACAATTTTTGCAGGACAAAAAACAGTGCAATTCTCCTTTGTTTTCCTTTTCTGTAAGTCTCCTAGAGGCTTTAATCAAAGTGAAAGTTGGACCTGATTTTCTGCATCACTCAGCTTTAAGGCGTCTTTGTCTTCATATCAAACATCAGCCACAACAGACAGCAGTTCCTAAACATTTGTTTAATGGTTGGAGACAATAACAGAACAGAATACACACAATCTGATGCTTAAGAACATGCCAACTAGAAATACAAAAAAAAAAGTCATGGATTCCACATCCAAGTCATTTTGAGACAGACACACAGAGCGCAGAGTTCCTCGGACTGCTTAACAGTCTGTCAACGTTAGAAAACGAACCAAACAGGGCAGAAGTGGTGCGAAAAACAAAAAGCGAGACGGTGAGGCAAAAGAAACCCGGCACAAAACAACAGTAACATGGAGCGTAGCCTGTTCATTTTACACACATGTACATAAATACATAAGAGGCACATTTGACAGGTAATAACCACCGACTGGGTGATCATGTCAGACATGTTTCGGACGATCTTGTCCTTCTGTCTTAAGTGAGAAAATAAAGAAATCATCTCAGCTTCTCTGCAGTTATCTTTATTAGAATGTACAGACATGTTCCTGTCTCTCTACAAAATCATGTGATAATTAACTGCTCGGATGTTTTTTCGACTCCGTGTAGAGTTTTTGTTGGTTGGTGGTTCAAAGGGAGTCGCTTTAACCTCAATCGGGGGAGAGAAAACGCCACCAAATACTACACTATGAGAACAAAACTGTTTGCAGAAGTCACACCGCTGGTCTTTGACGTTTTGTGTTTCCATAATACAGAGCTCAACACTTTCAGTCACAGTGAGGAATTAAAGGGTCCGAAAAATAATTAATAGATCACAACACTTGAAATACTCGGGGTTCTTACATACTTTTTCTTCTTCGTTCGAAACACGCACGCCCCTTTTCCACCAACTCTGCTCCGGTTCTTGAACCCGTTCTGCTCTAGATTCATGGAGCCTGTTCGCGTTTCCACCAGTTTTGAGCAGATCTACTGTAATCGAGGATGAGTAATCGACGGAGGGCGATGCACATGTCGACTTGGATTAGCACTTAAACTTCCAGTCAAGGAAAAAGGAAATTTGGTTGAAATGCTCCAAACAGCTCAAAATTAGGTGCGCAAACCAGAACCAAACTGGTTCATGCTGGTGGAAAAGCCTCAACAGTAAGTGTACACTGGGGAAAGCCCCCCAGAAACTGACATGTCGTGAACATCGACTTTTTTCTTCAATACTTCCAACTGCTATCCAACATTTTTTTTTAAGACTTTCTTCGCTTGAAGAAACCCAGGACATTACAAACAAACGGCTCCATTAAGCCTTAGTGGTCAACTTCGCCGCCGACACCTCCTTTAACTTAAAAGTCAGTAGCATCAACTCTTTCTATGACATTCCCAAGCTGCGTCGTACAAGACACTTAAGTAGATCAGACAACATTAAATAAAGTGTGGTGAAGAAAAACACAACCTAGAAGGTTGTAACTTCCTCAGATTCAGTCTGGTGAAGCTCCCATGCGATGAAAAGTTGAACACACGAGTCGTTAAAGCAAGAGCACAGTGAGTGTTGGTTTCTTCATTGTCAGATCTACATCAGAGCCTGAAGACGGGACACTTCCTTTATATCAGTAGCACGTGCTATACCTCAGACGTGAGACTTTATATATTGTCCCTCCTATTATGTTAGAGATTAAATGTCTTAAGAGCCAATCTCATTACCTAACAAACACACGGGCCACAAGCCAGACTAATCTTCTTCCACAAATGAAACTGCTGTGCAGGGAGTGAAATTTAATTTAAATGCAGAGTTTTTACTGCCTCTCGATAAGACAATCAATAGCCAAATTTATCAGTGGATTCAATTTGGGGGAAAAAGCCCACAATCAGGTTTCTATGAGGTATACATGTTTTTTAAAATTGCCGGAATCTGAAATGAGGTTTTGCGTGGTGTTCTTGCTTGTAAAGAGAAAACATAAAATCAGACGTCCTGGGGCAAAGTGCCAATTTAACAATTACAATCTGTGTTGTTTAACTTGATATAAAGTGAGACACTAAGCTTACATGTCTCTATTAACAGTAAGATGTCAAATTTGGATTTCTTTTTAATAATGAGTTTTTTTTGATGATGTCTGGAGGTCGTCTTGTACAGTTAGACAAATATAAAGCTTCTGAATTATCACATCACTCCTATGCAAATATGCATAGCTTACCTGAGTCACCAGGTAAGCCAGCAGAAACAACCAAACTGGTTTATCGTCGCTAAAAAGCACTGAAAGAGGACAGAAAATGCAACAGCGAGTCGGGTCACAAAGCAAAACAAAAATAAAAGCCGTCTGAAGTGCGCCCAGTATAAGCGCCGTCGTCATGTCTCAGATATGCCTTTACTGAGGCCGTGGGGTTTCCCATGGCTTCCTCCAGGGCTGACGTACTGGCTCTGTGGCCTGGGGACTGAGGAGCAGCCAGGCGGGAGTCCTGGCCATCAAGCATTTTTGTTCTTTTTTTTTTCTTTTCTAAAAAAAAAAAAGGCCTTGATCCTCCTTTCAGGGTCAGAATCGCATATTCTTCAGTCGGTCCAGACGAGGTGGGAGGGGGGAATTCTTGGCAACAGGAGAGGAAGAAGGAAGAGGAGCAGGAGGAGGGAGCAACAGTCTTCTTGTGTGTTGTACTGATACTGGGAGTTCAAAACAGTGTGTTTGAATGTTATATTGCACAGTTCTAAGGAACAGTAGAGACAGACAGGTGACCGGGAGGTTATTGGCTGTTAACAGTTGTTATATGGGTGGTGAAGCGGCGTCTGCTGTACGGCCCAGCGTTAAAACACAGAGCGCAGTGGCAATGTTCGTCTGGATCTTCAGCCGACACACAAGGTGGGAGAGAGGCCTCGTCTAGGAGTCCAGAGATTCAGCTGGAGAACCAACGAGAGACAAACAGGCAGACAGACATGAGAACAGGAAAACAGACGGACAGAGCAAGAAGATTTTGTTTCCTGCTCGTCGTGCTTTGATCCTAGGAACAGAGCCGCCAGTGGAAATTGATTCATGATCCAAAATGGGTCACATCTCTCCCACAAGAAACTCCACATCTCGTTTCTTACCTTCAGTTTAATTAGTCTGCGGTTTGTTTTTCGCCTCAAGTGATTTCCACTACAGTAGGGATGAGTTTAAGATCAGTATGTGGTTAATAAAGCCCAATCTTTTATAACCCATTGTGCTCGTATACACAGTGGGTTGAAAAGGCACTTCACCCAAACCTTAGACATGGCCCAGCAATGCCCGTATTAAATTTCAATTTTTTCCGCTCCTCTCTGACGACTTGCGGAACACGTTTTGCAATTTTCTATTTTTAGTGTCATCTTCTTCTGAACTTGAAAAACCAACGCCAACTCCAGCAACATGTGTGGCTCTTGTCTTCATGTGTGGCTCAGGTGCAGCAGCTCTACATCATGAACACGTCACCAGCATTGTTGCAGTTGTCCCTCTAATACTCAATGTTTATTGGCGGCTAGAAAACCCACTTCAAAAAGTGCATACCAGCAGATACTGTGTGTAAATGCTGCACTTGTTAAGTCAACTAAAGCAGTTTGGCTTTGTATTATCTGTTCAATTATCATCTATAATGTCATTATCTGCTGATAACCAATAATTTAAATTCCCATTATTGTGCATCCCTACCTGAAATCTGTATAATCAAAGACAAAGCAGAGCTCCAGTAAGTCATTAAATTGTAGTCATTGATGAATTTAATGAAAAAAAAAGAATTGTCATAAAAAAACATTATGAAACAAAACTTCTGCAGTATCGATAAACTAGCACCAGGCACACTTTTACGCTGTCTTCTCTCCAACAGCAGTTTGACAGACACACACTATTTTCACAGACCTAATCCGAAGAGACAAAAAATAAGTGACTTATAGCGTAGGTGTGATATTTAACATTTAGTCTTTCTGCTGCTCTTTGCCTCTAGTATTGAAATGTCGTACTTTGTTGTCATGTTATAGATATCAAAATGTTTTGCTGTGGTATGAAAAAGAGATATTTTCTAAAAGGTATTGCGGTAAGAAATTCCAATACTGCGACAACACTGGGGTACAACGTGATGACATGAAAGACAGAAGCCCTTAGTTTTTTCCTGCATAGAGAATGATTGCTTTTATGGTTTTAATGTTTCTGATCGATCGAAATAGAATGATGGAAAAAACGATCTCCTGCAGCCACTTAGCAGCTGGGAGGTCCGTTTTTTTTTGTAAGTTCCAACCCTGATGCACAGCTTTGGTAGTCACTGAACCACAGGGCGGCACAAACAAACAGCAGCCAGCGGTTTGATCTAATGACAGCCACATTGATCTCTTTTTCAGCCATGATTTCTGAACCTCTTCACTTTAGCTACATCTTGCAAGGTGCACTAAATCGCTACGCCTCTTCTATCTCCTCACCTTCCTGTGGCGGGTCAACACTGATCTCCTCCGCGTCCTCCCTCGCCTCTTCTGTGTCGTCCCTCATCTCTTCATCCGCGTCTTCGTCATCATCTTCTAGCTCGCTGGCAATGAGCTGGCGAGCCAGTTTGATGTTCAGGCCCTCGTTGTAGTGCATCTTCCTCATCATCTGAAAATGCTTCTTTTTGGCTGCGGAATTTAGGGAGATTTATTAGACTGTTGGCACAGCACATGGACCACCATACAAACATTATCCACAAATTTTTGAGCGTTCACACATTGTTGCTCAGTGAAAATCTTGATGCGTCTCTATTGTTTTAATCTTAAAAGAGGTATAGGACAAAGTGGACAATATAGGACACAGTGAAGCAACTTATTCTAGTAAACATTCAAGTGTTCACTGCAACCTTGTGGCAGATGGTGACTGCACAGAAATAAGTTCAAAAGGAGGGTGTAACACAGACTTTATCCTGTGCTCAGGCTCTGTGTGTGGAAGTGAAAGTGAGGTGCAACGGTCAAATTAGGCAACTAGCATTTAAATGTGCGTACACCCGTGACAGGTGGAGATGCAAAGCCAACAGTGAAGGTGGCATGGAGGTCATTTTATCCCAGTGCTGCAGTGCAGCTCTTTGGAAGGAAGTTTAACACATAAACAGACCTCAGTCAAGAAACATATCTGATTTTGTCTGGAAATTGTTGTACTAACATGCATCTGCTCACAGAACTACCGGTAAATATAAAAAAAAAAATATATTTTCATCCCTCCAAAGCTTCTTTTATTTAACTAAAAATAAAGACAAACGAAAAAAACATTTTGGCTAAAATAAAAATCTGACTTAGAACAATTAAATACTAAATGGTTTTCACAAGAAAACAATACTGAAGACTGAAATAAAAAAAATGTAAACAATAAAAAAAACAAAATTAAAACAAACTCTCTCTGGAAACTAACTGGAACTCAATTTAAAAATAAAAATGAAAAAAACAAATATAAATAAAAGCCAATGAAAAACACAAAACTATAATAACTCCTGCATCTTCTTCAGCCTGAATCAGCATGTTTTCATCAGCAGCTCTAACACTGATGTTAGACCTTTCCTCTAGGTGGCACAAGTTGGCACGTCTACAACTGTGTGTCTAAAAACTGCTGAGTCTACAGCTCTGCGGTCGTATTTAAATCAGTCAGGTTTGCAGTTTCCAGACCCTTCTCTTGCCTTTACCTGCAAACCTCCAATATAAATACAGAACGACAGTCAAGAATGGAGAGATTCCAGAATCTACTCTGTTGTTGTTCTACTGCGTATGTGTGACTGTGTACAGCTCAACTCTGTATTGGAGATGCACGTAGGAGGCCAAGGACAGGCAGCGGTCAAAAGAGCACAGATACAGAGTTTGTGCCTCTGTGTGTGTGTGTCTTGAGGGAAGTCAGCTAAAGGTCAGTAACACACAGAACACTCGAGCCTTTTCCCAAACTGATCCCTCTCCGCTGTCACTCTGCATTTAGTCTCCCTGTCAGCTGCAGAGGACAATTTGTATTAAGGCGGGGGGTATAAATAAACAGGTGAACTGTGGGATGCCCTCGCAAACCATCAGCAACAAACAGCCGTTGCCATGGATACTGAAATACAGCTCTGTCATTCAGCTATCAAGTTATGACGGTGCTGCACATGACACGCAACATGAACACGATTTTATCATCATATGTTCCGTTCCACTTGAACTTGATAAATGAAGGTGTGTATGTGACCAAATAACAAAAGGTAAAGACTGTCCATGATTACCTTGTTCTTCAGGACTGAGCTCCTCCTCCTCCTCCTCGCTGCTCTCTTCTTCTTCTTCTTCTTCCTCTTCCTTCATGAAGCGAGGCTCTGTGCCCTCTGCCGCCACCAGCCTTAAAAAAAAATAGATAAAAAGAAAATTCAATTAGAGTGTTTTCGTTCCCATTTTACCATTCCTCTGTTGTGTTTTGACCATATTAAACAGAAACAAAGAGCAAGCCATCAATCCCTTCAACTAAAGTCAATGTGGACAGATTGAAAAACTTCTGAAGAGGCTTTCTATGGAGAGACACCAGATGAACAGGGATGGAGAGATGCTAGGCGAGGGGGAGGAGAGAGTAGGCACAGTGAAGTGAGTGAAGAGATGTGAGCGTGTTTGAGTACTCGAGCATGAGACAGAAATAACAAGAGTTACTATCCTCGTCTCTCACACTTGCAGAGAGCTTTAACGTGGAGGACAAAATGAATAATGGTTCACGGCTCAACGGATGGTGGTGAATCGGGGCTACTGCCCCGGGGAAGCTAACCATTTACTGTACTACTGTTCTCAAACAAACTGACCTGAATAAGCCAGAAAGAAGACAGTCAATGTCCCTAGAGTTTGCAAAATGCATCAACAATGGCAGTAGATCTCCAAAGCGGGTGGGAGATAAAGACGGAGACGGGAAGGAAGAGAGAAGGTGTAGGTGGTGGAGTGAATTGGAGATGAGTGTTGTCAGTTAAGAAAAGCCTGGTTGGATACGTGATGGATGAGAGAAGAGATGGAGAGTGGATGTTGGAGAGATGAAACAACACGAGGACAGAGGAAAAGAGCAGCTGTTGTACTATCTGGAGGGTTTAGCGTAAAACAATGGAAGGCACTCTTGTGTGGAAGTAAACAAAGGCAGCTAATTGACTTGCAAGCCTGCAGCTAATCACTTTCCTCTCTGTGGCACACGCTCAAACTAGCTCATCCCGTCCCTGCGTTGATGCACTTACATAAGCGCGATGGCCCACAGCTAATAACCTTCTCAAGCCATCCAGGAGAAGAAGCTCTAAGTGGCAGATATACACTTCTTAAGAAAGGAAGGCTTTTTTTAGGGTCAAGTTCCCCCCCATCGGAGACATTATTTATTGCCCTTATGCTTCCAGTTTGCTTCTGCTCATCAAGGAGATCCTCCAAGCACAAACACACATTGAGTTTTTTGGGGGTTGTAAAGACATGATTGTGGGTTCATGGCATTTGCTCTTTCCAGCTAAAGATTTGTTAATTATTTGTCATTTATGACCGTGAATGAAAAGTCTTTTGGAGCGTTTTGGACTGTTGATTGACCAGAAGAAGCCATTCGAACATGTCACTTCAGACATTTATACACAAAAATATTAATGAAAAGATTCTGCAGATAATGTAAAAATCACAAAATAGTTGGAGCAATATGCCGGCCTGCTGGTGCTACGTATCTTGGCAGCATTAGAAAGTGTTTTTTTGCCTTCCGAGTCTGAGGCATTAACACCAAAAACGTATTGGTTATTGATGGATTGTCACACAAACATTTCTTGGTAAAGATAACTATGCAGCCCGATGCATAGACTAAAATTGCTGTTAACAATAATATTTTTGCAATGCTGTCATTTGTATTTGTTTGATCTATTTCTAATGTTTTGCGGCTCTGACCCTTTGCACTCTACACAGGTGGATGTAAAACTGATGAACTCAAATTCTTTCCAAGAGGCTCTGGACTAAAAAGAAAACACTGTTAAAAAATAAATATATTTAAAACACAGCTGGCATTAAGTATTTTCTTTGTCAGCTTTTGAATGTTTCAAAGGCATCGTTTCATTATAAAACAGTGATAACTGTATCGCACAAAACTGTCTCATTTCTTTAGAACTAACTGGTGTGATTTAGAGGCATATCTTTCACTGCATAACTATTTTATCCTGTAAACTTCAAGGCTGATGGGAAACACCCGTAGACCCATTGTTTATTGATGAGCAGCTTGAGGATAAAAATGTAGGAAGCAGTTCTATGAACACAAAGAAACTCTGTTGTTTGATGTTAAACCAACAGCACAGTGCTAACATCCACACAGTAACATTGGTAACTGTGTTTGGTTTATGATTTGTTCCAATGTTGTATTAAGCAGAACATATCTTGTAGATGTGCTGTTACAGGTATGTTAACATATTCAGATTATTTCTGTATGAAAATTGGAACAATCATATTGTGTCCAGACACTCTGACATGACCTCTTTAAAAGGGGCAGCAATTCAAGATTACATATATTTGCTGTCAAAAGACAGAAGATTTGTAACACAAGTCTATGTTTACTTCTTCTTCTATGGAGTATGTCAAGTCACTGAACAGACCTGCAGTGAAATATACTGCTCTAGGCTCAGTCAGCAGTCTGAGGACTTAGTCTGGGGTACACTGACCTTTACTATCGTTCTCACAGCTCTGCCCTCGTTTAGTGGGAAAAGGAGGACGTTTGTCAAGGTGCATTTAGTAAACCCAGCCTGGAGTGCTGTCAAAGGCAGCAGTGCAGTCTGGGAGTGAGTGTACAGCCTGACGTGTCTGCATGCTGTATGTGTTTGTATAAACTACACTACCCGACTTTCTGCCTGTACGCCTCTGTCCTGCAGGCTGCACCTGAGCAGCTGCTCTATTACACCACCACTAACAGGAAAGTTATAACCCGATGCTAGCATTCACATGATTTCAGGGGAGGAAAATGTGTCCACAACAAAAGTATTCTAAGTTCTTCGGCACTGTAGTCTTTTAATGTGTTGTCCAAAATGTTTAGGTGTGTAATGCTGCAGTAAAGTGGTCACTGAGTGTCTTAAAGACGTCAGAGGCTGTACAGCAAATGCACTCTTATCAGTTAATTCTACATTCTTGTGGGAGGACAAGGACACTGGTGAGTGCTTTTAGGTGTGGCTTATCTAAGAGCAAACAAATATACAGTAAATCAAAGGTAGTGGAGCCGTTACAGCCGCCAACTTCATCCTCCCCCTTTTCACCGCCTGTTTTCTCCCACTCTGCACTTGCTTTGCACTCGCCTCCGAACACATGCAATTCTTACTTCGATGCCAGGTCATCGGCTGCGAGTCCACTGTGGCCTTCCGAGTCACTCAGCGCCCCCTCGTCTTCGTCGTCCCCCACCATCCTGAAAGAGGGAAATTAACTGAGTAAAGATAAGCCAAAAATGAGACGAGGGAGGGAGGGAAGACTGAGGAGGAAGAGGGTGTGTAGACACAAAGAGAGGCAGACGCCACAGAGACGAGCTGACAGAGGGGATAAAGGGTAGAGGAAGAGGAGCACAGAAAGACCACGAGGAGAGAAAGAGGAAAGGTCTGTGACAAGGGTGACCTTCCCTGCAGCTCTCTGACGTGTTGGATTACAAACCTGCTGAGACATCCCCATAACACCAACACACAGAACAAATCAACTCCCTCCACTCGCCCTGGTTAGAGCGCTACACTGGTATGCATTTCTAAAAGCATGGCTTATATCAAATAAAGCAATTAAAATGCTTTTAAAAAAAAAAGACTAAGGATCAACCAAATCAAAAATCAACAGTGTTATTGATAGAAACAGACAAAGTGAAAGTTTTCCAGGAGCCTCTGACCTGTTGTAAGGTGTGCTGGGTTCGTCTATCTTCATCAGGCCATAGTCTTTGTCGGCTGGATGGTACGTGGCCAGGATGTTNNNCCGTCAACCCACCCACCATCGCAGCGCACAGACTCCTCCTGGGAGAAGAGTGACCAGATTTAATCTAGGACTGAATGTGCCCCAGTTCTCTCTCAGACTGCATATTTTGGGACTGCATCGACAAAAAGGCCCCTGAATGTCATCGCCCCAATTTGTGGCTGATGACTGTCAGGAAGTGACATAGTATGTTTTGCTTTTGTGTCAAGGTAATCCAGGTCTGAGTGAGAGCTACGGCTGATATAAGCTGTGAGTCAACAGGGTCAAAAGTGAAACAACAACTCTCATTTGATACAATTGTTTTTTCTGGAGTTGATTTCTGTTCCACCTACCCTGAAACCCACCTGTTCCTAATCCCCAAAATAGTTCCATTCTCATCTGGGGAATAAAGGATGTCACCTCTGCATGCTCCATTGGGGCTTTTTGTTCAAAATTACTTTAATCCTTGCTTCCCTTTCAAATCCTTTGGGGAAATGAACAGAAACAAAGACCAAATCTGCCCAAAATGAGGAATATTGCTCAAGAGGATAAAGAGAGAACACCTGCCATTGTAGTCAAGGAGAGAGAAAGTTCAAACGTTTGTTTAGCTCAGACAAAAATGCATTATTCTACAGCCAATTAGTGCTTTATTATGTACTTTGTTATACAGCATTTGACATCTTTTCAGTCTTTGATGCCTGTGCACTTTTTAATGTCATTAGCACAATGTTTACTTCTTCGTTCACATCTATTTTTAATCCCTTTTAATTTCTAAACAAACTAAGATGCAAGCTGCAGCTAATAAACACAGGTGCCTCTGGGAAGTATCCAGCTCGGGTGAAACCACCTCTGCTCTCCCTCACCTCTCCTGCCAGGGAAATGTGCATCAGTCCCGACCTTGTTCATGGAACAAAAGGTCAGCTATCATGGGAGATAGGCACGGCAGAGAGATGCTAAATCTGCTCCCTGCTGCTGCACAGCTCCCCTACGACTTTCACTCAAAAACAGACCCGAGCCATGCAGACTGTGCAATTACACCACATCACATTCTCAATCTCAAAACCCTAAAGACAAGAGAGTTCTCCTAAAATGAGCTGCAAATCAGAGGAGCTATAAGAAATCAATTTTTATGTTCTTTGCTGTTAATATATATGTGGCAAAGCCAGCATCTCTGGCACATCAGAGAGTTTTTTTTTTTTTTAATCCACAGAAATCAACCAATGCAGTAAAATAATGGTGTATAGGGGTGTTGTGGACTGAAAGGACACACAGAGCTGTTTGTCCAAAAGGAAATCAATTTGTTTGTGGACACTGAGCCCAGTCACTTTTTCCCAGGGATGCTGCACTAACTCTAATTCTCAGTTCTCACTGCTTTGGTGCTCAGCCTTACTTAACAAGCCATCCTGTGGCTTAAGATCTATATGAGTGGATGGACCATAAGCTGCCTTCATTAGGTACACCTAGCTTAAACTAATGCAGCTTACCGGTCCTGTTTTGAACCTGTTTCAACTCTATGATCATTTTGGAGGCTGCCGTTTGTGGCGCTGTTGAACTGTATTGCACTACACTGACAACTGTTACTTGTCTACTTTGTCCACCCAATTCATATGAATGACTAGGAGCTAAATAACAGAAACACCTCTCTACATAATAGAACTGAAAAAAGGGGGCTTATTTAATGAATAAGAGATGTCTATACTTAGCAAGAGAGAAAGCCGATTCCCTAATCATGAAATGTACTTTATGAACATCAGTTGAGACTCACATCTAGAAATGAGGAATGAGTTTGGGCAGCAAATGAAAACCAGCACCATGCACATCAGTTAACACTAAGTGGCAGCAAAGTGGCCAAGAGGTTTGAGAAACCACTCTGTACCTACCATGTTGCTACTTTGTTGGATGGGTTTTTGTTCCTGTAAAGCGTGCCAAAGTAGGAAGCCTGAAGACCTCAACAATCGCTACATATTTATATTCTATATGGGTTTTAGTTATTTATCTATTTGAATCTGTGTCCAGATCTGCATCTATATAAAGCAAAGTCATGGATCATCAATCAGCTTTTTGAGAGATCCTGAAGTTCATGACACCATTAAAATGATTACAATTTTCACATTCTGTTACTTGACAAGACGGGAACGATCTTTTTGGAAGAGGTAACATCATCATCATCATCATCATCATCATCATCACCTCATGACAGGATGATTTCCATTAACATTTCTAAAGCAAGCTCAGATCTGAGAAGTGAGCACCATGCAAAAAACAGAGTTTCAATCTGGGGAGAGAGTGCACGGAGTTACGCAACACATCCCAGAAGCAGCCAACCAAGATCTACTCCCATCAAACCACTGCAGCTCTTAAATCCACTCCGGTCTACTCACTCATTCATCAAAACAACTGTAATACGACGATGATGCACCTGCTTCTGCAAGGGAAAAAAAAGAAAAAAAAAAAGACCGACAACACCGACTACTAGCGCACACTAAATATAGAGCTGTATCTCTTATGTGATGATGACTATCTCTCGAGGGTGGCCAACAGCTGGCGACATAATGCTTCAGGAAAACTCATTAAATAGAGTGAGTCATCATGGAGAGCTGAGCTGCGCTATCAGGTAGCAGAGGGTAGTGAGGAAAGGTCCAGCCCTGTGCCCTCTGCTACTGACTGAACCCACCAACAGTAACAATAGCAGTCCTTTGTTTCACAGTGAAGACAAGTAGCTGGTCGACGTGCACAGATATGACGCTTACACATACCGTTTCATGACAAGAGCAGCAGTAATGGGGGAAAAATTCATCAATGTTATCGGTTTCCATTTCGCAGCCAACAAACAGTTCATCTAATTATTGACATGACTAAATTAAAGGTCCAGTGTGTATTGGCCTCTAGCAGTGTGGTTGCATATAAAATGCACTCTCTAAAATAAATGTTTGATTTGTTCAATGCTGGGATACTGTAGAAACAATGGAAATAATCCCGCTCAATGGCTAGACATATTTTTCACACTGCCTAATTTTTCCATTTAGGTGCACCAGCGTATAATTCAGGTGCACCCAATAATACATATTAACTGTCTTAACACATTATGTAAAAGATGTAATTGGCTAAAAGTTGACAATATATGTTTCTCTTCATTTAAATAGTATGCAGGAAGAAATTGTGATAATCTAAACTGTCACAAAAGTTTATTAAAAAGTTAAACTTCCTTAACCTTAATCTCTGCTCCACTTGACAGATGTCAGTTTGGTTGCATGTGCGACCAAATTAGGTGATTATACACCAATAAAAACATAATCATAAATATCAAATTCCATTTCTGCCAATTGATCCAAATAAATACATAAATCCTACACACAACTTCGGTTGAATTACATGGATTTTACCAAATCTAAATTATGTATTTTTAAACGACTCCATGTGCTTTTACAATATTCTTTTAGAATACTGTAGCCCACCTTCGCTACAACACAGAAATCGCAAGTGACACAATCTTTTCCAGAGTTCTAATAGTAACCTAATTTTGATGGGCTATATATTTTGGTATAACAGTATGATTATTTTGGAAAATATGGCGTGTGTTTCTGCCCTTTTCTACAGTTGTATTTAGTGTACACACAACACTAGTGCAAAACACTGCTCCTTTTGCTCCTACCTCAGGCAGCAGTAAGCACAATTAAAGATTACAGAAAGTTTGATGGATAGCCAACTAGATTTAGGACTAAAACAGTCCCTTAAGCCCCCGGCATCCATCCAGACGAGAAAAAAAGTGCCTCAGAGGAGAAGCGGAGTAATGAATTCACTTGCCACATCAGTGGGTGGCCACATTAAGGTCATGGTGTGGAGACAGGCCATGTTCTCTACAAAATACGCAACAGGATTTTCATTGTTATACTGACGAGAAAACAAAATGAGTGTTGGGTGGAGTAAAAAGGCCAAAATAAGTGCAGCAACAACACTTTACGGTTTCCAGGATTTTAAGTATTTGATTTCCTTTTAACAAATATACATCTTGAGGTGCTGTTACACTAAATATATCACCCATTCTCCATACCAAGAATACAGGATATAAAGAGAGATAACAAGGTATTTTTCCTCAGTATTATATCCTCGTCCCAAAGCCATTATTGCTGTTTATCACTGTAGACCTGAGATGTTCAGACACCTGTCGATTCTGACTTTATCAGCTCCAGACATTTCATTTCAACACAGAAACTGTATTAATTTTCTATCTACACAGTTTACCTCCACTGACCTGTACAGAGGAGGGTAACATGTCTCAGTGGTATGAGTGGTAGTTTATTCAAAGTCAGTTATTCACATGTCTGCCAGTCAAACTGTCCGTCACACAGTCAGGATGAGGCTCACAAGACAGTGAAGGAGAGATTAAGTTTCATGGAAGCATCCATTAATTATACATCACTGCGTGTGAGGCACATACATCTCTGTTAACTAAATAATAGTGGGTGACTGAAGGGATGACAAAAGTGACTCTAAAAAGTGGCTCAAGCAAATTAAATGGAGGTACAAAGGAAATAAACAAATGGAACAAGTTGGTTCCTATATAATCCACACTTTTAAAGTCTGTAGTAAAGTTGACTTCTGCAGACTGTGGCTGTCTCGACCAACAAGCGATACAATCCCTTTTAAAAAACAGTGATCGTAACCAACAGCAACAACTGATTGTTACCTCATTTGAGTCCTCGTTCTTCCTACAAATCTATGGAGGGAAGCTGAATTGTTTAAACATGGACAGGTGGTCGAACAAATCAGTGCTGGGTGGTAGGTATTTGTAGAGCTAGTTGAGGATATCCTCTGTGGGTGCTGTCGAATTGGCGAGGAAGGCAAAGCGATATTTTCCACACAATTGAAGGAGATAAGAAGGAAAACATGTTTGGGCTGTTGTCAGGCTCAAAGTTAGCACTGCTGTCCTGAATAATGGCAGATATATAAAGCTTGCCAATCTTTAGTTTTCTGTCAAAAAGACCACTTCAGAGAAGATCATTAGTATGCACAGAGCCTGAGTAGTGAGGAAAATGCCAACTTACCCTGACTAAAGCGCAAAAGTATGCTAGGAGCAAAAAAAAAAAAAAAAAGTAAAGTAAATAAAACATTACAGCAAGAAATTATTAAATCATCTGATCAAATAAAAATCAGTTTGTGTGTTTATGCGCACTGAGCATGCAGACTGATGACAGTCGGTTTGCTTTGAAGTCAGAGCTGACATTGGCAGCATGGTACAGCTCGGTCAGCTCCTGTTCTTCTCTGTGGATTTGGTGCTTGGCTGCACACAGGATCCTTCCAGAAAAAGTATTTTTCCTCCACTTCCTCATCAGTCAAAGACGGACTATTTTTGTATCAACAGAGAAAAGGCTTGGTTCACAGCTGGGAATGGAATTCACTAATAACTGCCATCCTTCGATGGCCTAATTTCTCACGTTGCAGCTCAGAGAGGACTGGTACTAATGTCTAGACCTGCCGCCTGCATGGAAGAAGCAGGAGGAACGTGAATCAAATATTCAACATTCAACTTTAACCAAAGACTGTCTGGGTAGAACAGTACCTGATAGGACAGATAGAGAATATAACACTGAAGCTAATACATTTTGAAATTTGCTGTATCACGCAAGTCGATCTAAATGATCAGTACAGCATCACTCCCATGTATTTTTTCTAATGACTCCTAATTTGAATTAGATAACATTTTAAAGGAATCAAAATCTCATTTTGATTCTATTGAATGACTCAACTGATGACACCGTCAAACCCTACTGTGACAGTGGGCAGACTCTCTAGCGCCAGAAATTTAGCAGCATTTGGAAGGTGGGTGGTGTTATTTCATCGCACTGACAGTAAATCACACAGAATTAAAATAATGCAAAGGCTTAGAAGACCTCATATGTTTGTGTTTTTTATTTTCTACACTTAATCACATGAACATATTTTAAGCCCAGTTTGCTGGCAACGCATTTACAATGATGCTTTCTTTTTCAGGTTGTGTTTTGAAGCAGAATGTCAGATGTGCTCTGCAGTCTGCAGCGAGGTACACCAAGTCTTACTCAAGGGTACTTGTTTGTACCCTGACGTGGCAGTGGCTGCTTTGAAATTTAATCATTTCAATTATAATGCCACCTTCACCGGATATAATACAGCCCAATTTAAGAGCAGGGAATTCTGCATGCCCACAGTTTCCTGCAGGCGGAGAAAAGACTGGGGGGTGGCTGCAGAAAAGCACAGCAGTGAAGTGACTTAACAGGGGCTGGTGATCTGGGCCGTTATGTCTCCCTGCCACAGTGAAAATGTCAGCGTCAATGATATCAATGCATCGGAGAAGCCAAGTCTCCTGAGAGGAAAAACCAACTCTTGGCAACCTGACCCTGAGGCCAAGCACCTAGTAGACAACATCTGATTTAGCAGTCCTCAGACCTTTTTGCACGGGACTAGTATTACCTCGGGACTTAATAGTAGTAATTTGTAACTGTGGAGGACAGCTGTGATCTTACTCCCGAGCTACTCTGCCATGTCCATAATTTGTAAAGTCAAATTCCACTGCATATCTACCATATTTCGCCAAATAATGAGGTCATGTGATGATTACTACCATGCAAATTGGCATGTTGTTAATTTTGAGTTCTTTTAAAAATCTGTTTTCTGTTGTTACACAGCTGAACAAGTAGGAAATTCTATCTCATCAGTAAGCCACTTAGTGCTGTAAGATCAGCTATATCAACATTTAAAAGTGATGACAGAGAGATTTGGGCAAAAAAAGCTTCATATTCAAGTTAATTGAACTAAATGAGCTGTAAATCTTCGTTTATGCTTGGAACACATACAGAAAGTGGGCAAATCAACTCTTAACTATATCAATAATAAGCACTGTGGACATTTCTCGATTATAAGAAACATCGCAATGCAGACATGGAGGATTCTGCAACAATGCAAAGAAGGAGCATAATCGAGATTTTGCAGCTTATGTTGATTGTTGATTGTCCGGCCTCAGCTGGACAACTACGTTATGTTGCGAGCGACGTTGGTCCCATGCAACGTTACTTCTGTAGGAGGTATGTCGGAGGGAGGCAGAGATCAGCAGCCAGTGATAAAAAGATGAACTATGTGATTATGAACGGGCTGGGACACGACCCACACTGAGTGCTTCACAACAATTACATACTGTTAGCCATTTTCACCTGAAGATAGCATCTGCAGCCATAAATAATAACTGTTACAGCAAGCCAAGCAAATAAGCCAAGATCTGAGGAGGTGTGTGTAAACTTTGTCATCCAACACTGGGAGAGGTGTGTGCAGTCTATAAAAGCCTTATTTTAAAGCTGCCATATGAAAACAATATTATCAGAGATTAGAACAAATGTATAAGGCACTGCAGATAGATACATTTTTTGTTTTTGTAATGTTTATGTATTGAAAAGACAGTTTTTATTTGGTAGACTGCTGCAGTATGATTATTGAAAGGACTTTCTGAATAAAAGGGGACTTTAAATAATGAAAAAGTAGCCATCTGTAGTTATATAGATTATTGAGGATGCCATACACTGAGATGTAGCAAGATGCATTGAGAATCATTTGCATTTGAATCGTTGACAGCTGAATCGTTATAGAATTGAAAGGCCAATGAAGATTCACACATCTTATAATTTGTTGGCTCAAGAACGGAAAAGTTGATGTGTAAAGGAGCCTCAACATCATTCCCAGGGGATAACGTCAGCAAATAACAGTAAAACATACTTTGCTGATCATGCGCAAATATGCCGCACATAACACAAACTTAGGGTGGTCATTTCTACATCACATGAGGTCCGCCGGTAACACTAGTCCCATGCATACAGGGTTTCAGATGAGTTTTCACCTGGAGCGTGACCCTGAACCTTTTAGATTCGCCCTACAATGTTCTTGGCCTCAGCTGAGGTGTCCTCATTGCTATCCAACACACTTGATATTTTAGTCGGGCGTCCTTTAAAGTGAGTGCATGAAAGAGCCAAAAGATCATCCTAGCCAACATCAGGGTGGAAGTCATGCAGCGCAATACGAGATGCCCTCTGACAATACATCTAATAGGTGCCCGGACATCAGTGTACGGGAAACAAGGGGCTCGACCGCAGTTATAATGATAATGTTGATTATTCAACAGCAGCCTGAGCAGAGGTGGGTGTAAGATTATCAGACCAGAATAGTGCTGTTTCACACGGATTTCTGTCGCTTTTGACCCGGAGTGGGTCTGTTACACAACTGTGTCAGATGTGATGTCAGGTGTTTGTTGCCAGAGATACAACCTGAGGTTCAACCAGCCCTGCTCTGTCCACCCTCTGGTTCAGACTGATTTCAAGCCTCCAAGCTTAGACACAACACATAACATACAATTCTTATTTATAATTTAACCAATACACTGCAAGGATACCAATATGTGTGCTTTGGAAATGACCTAGATCTTGATTACTAATTTAACATGTAGCAGACAATGTACCTTCTTACATCTTGTTACAAATTTCAAGTACTTTCTTATAAAAGCAAAATCAAAAATATGAGTACATTTTAGCCATTCTGTACCTCCAATATGTTTAGGATTTTGTCGGGCCGCTTATTGAGCTGTAACAAACGAGAGCTCTGCTATTAAAAGTCTTTATTTTGTGTTATTTAGTTTATCATTCAAATAAATTGGTGTTTCCTTTAACTGCTCTTTTAACTCAACGTGGTGCCAACCAGAAAGGCAGCTGACCATAGGTTATTAGAGGATATAACAACAGTGTAAACAATACGTACAATAAGTGGATTAAAGCGCGACTTCTGTTTGTATATGGGTAAATTTGTCCTAATATGGGCATGGTTGGCTTCGGGTTTCCACTGTTCAACGGTTATTCGTACCCATGTTATTTTGTACTTATCACTAAATTGACTTTAGTAAATCGGTGTTAAGAGTTTTTTGTGACATGGTGTCTAAAACTAACACTGAGAACATCGTTAACAACCATTACAACAGCACTACCTGTCGTGACGCTGACATTATTGGCTAGCGTACAAGCTAACCTGCCAAGCGGCTCTTGAGTGTAAACGTTAGCCTCCGTTTACACATATCATCAAGATGTTATCGGTGAGGAGACAGAGACAGAAAGTTTCCATAGAGACTAGCTCTGACAGCCAAGGAGGCGACTTTTTACGTGACAGTTAGCCTGACAGGGGAGTAACCGGGAGTATCGTTAGAGGCTAACAAGTGTTTAGCTAGCTAACATTACCCGGCTACCACCCTAACGACAGCTAGTGTAACAGAGAACTTACTGTTGGTCATCCTCCGAGAGTCCAGGGGCTTGTTCGGGGATCTCTGCCTGTACGTCGTCGGGCAGAGATTTGACATTTGTCCCGCTGTTCTTGTTTTTCAGGATGCCTTTTATCGGCCGGGGAGCTGCCATTCCCACACGCTGTCAGACTGTCACACCGGGCGGGCTGCCTCAACTATTTCTATTCCACTGATATTCTGATGCTGTGATTTCTGCGACTCGGTTACCAAAAGCCAGGTTCGGTTTTAAACATGCTCCCCGTCATAACTCAGTGCGCACCCATGAAGTCAAGAGAAACCCGGGCAGGATCCTACGTGCAGCCGCAGTCCAGCATGTCTGCTCTCCGCTTGTTCACTGACTGGCGGGGGAACAGCATTACTAGCGGGTTGGCTACGGCTCACAAAACATCGCGAGGTTCTAAAACGTGAGTTCATACGGTCCTGTGAGATTTGTAAATGCTGCCCTTCAGTGCTCAGAAATCTCGGTAGTGTAGACTACGAAACAGTAGTATATTTCTTGGATTCACACTTTTTACATTTCGTTACTAATCTACCTTTATCAGATATTTCGTTTCTGATTTTGTTGGGACCTTATTATTTTATGAACCTGCTTCAATGGTCATGAGTCACACATATGATGTTTGTCAATTTAAAAGATAACTTTCCAAGTCAATAAAGTTGCAGGGTTTTTTTTTGTATAAAACACTGAACACAACGCTGGGTGTTATTTTACTTTAATCACGACAAACTGTGACTTTCTTAACTTGAAAAATGATATTTTAGTTCATGTCACAAATCAAATGGGATCAAAACGTTATTTGTCTCTCTCCGTTAACTACCATTCAAAGTTTTTTTTCCCCCAAATAAGGTCTCATGGGGTCCACCTGAAGGGGCTTGGCCTCCTCACTCTATTGCATATGTCTCTGGATGGATCCCTCATCTGCAGCTCTTTCTGACATTTCTTCAATTCTTTCCTCCATTATAAGTGTTTGTTTTTTTAAGTGTCTTCTTTAAGACAACTGAGACAATATGATTTCTGATTTGGGGATTTATAATATAAATTGACTTGACTAGTATTTTGAGGTATGTTGTTCTGCTTTAGAAATCAAGTTATCATCATTTGAGTGGGAAACACATCTCCGCATTCTTGTAAAATGCTAGTAGGCCTATCTACAGCCTCACAGCAACAAGGACACGCCTACTACAGTTAGGTTTGGGCCCCAGAACTACTTGGTTAGGTTTCTTGGTGAAAAGGGAACTTGGTGTAGACTGCCTTCTCAAAAAATATCTTCTTTTTTTGCCTGTTTTTTTTTTTTTTTTTGTTCTGATCTCACTGCTGTTATCCCTCCCTCCACTGTGTCCATCCCAAAAATTCTGCATGAATGTATGCCATCTTTCATTTCATGTTCTAAACCCCTGGTCATACCTGTACAGCCCTGCAGTTAGATATTGTTCGACCATTTATTTGCACTCGTCTTGGCTTTAGAACTCCTAAAGAAGGCATCATGAAACTGAATGAGCAGACAGATGAGTTGGAGGGTAGAACATCAGCCTAATTAATGTTAATTGAATTCCCCTTGCATCACAGTGTCTGCTTAGCTCAAGGGCACTTCCATGACAGATTTTTTTTCCCCAGGAAAAGAACATCTGGGTGAGTAGCAGAGTGTAGAGTATATCCAGGCCATCACTCTATCTCTATCCTATAAGCTTTTGTGCCAGTACCTGAATTTATAAATTGCATTATGTACATCGTGTCTTGAGTGACCTGAGCTGACTCATTCAGTAGTAAACAGCCCAATGAGAACATTACAAGCAGCCTGTATTAGACAGTTTTCTTGTCTGCCCTCAATTATTTGTTACAATGCTTTTGATCTCACTCTTGTTTCTGAACTCTCGTCATTTTCTGATTTCTAACCACTGTCATTTAATTTGTTATCCAAAAATTGTTTTCACAGTTTCACAGTACAAACCTCAAACCGCCTCTTGTCTTCAACCTTTATTGGAAGCTTGTTTCGCTCGCTGCATAGCTTTGCACCAACACATATTCACAGCAGACGACTATGTTAGTGCTCTCAGCCTCGAATATCATCTGTAAGGCCAGTCCTTAATTGGACCTTTGTCAAACACAAAATTGCGTTCTTTAATCCTGTCATTTCCCAAAACTAAAACTATATATCCACAACATCTTCCTATGTCTCTCTTGTTCAGTGAAGATTGATAAAAGGCAGAAATTAGGCTGAGCATATAAAGGCAGACAGGTTTAGTTTTCAGTGACACACTAAGCCTTAGATACACTCCTCAGTTGTCAGTCTGAAGGATTCTTCGTTGTCAATTTCAGGTGGCCGATGTGAGGTCCATGTTCAGCCGGGGTGAGTGGTGACGGATCTGGGAGGGACTTGCCTGTGACACCAGGGGCCGTGAGTGTCAGGCTATGGTGTGGACATGCTTCCTGATCATGGTCCGTGCTATGCTCAGCTGCTTCGACCAAGGCTTCTCTGTGAAGGCACTGTGTGAGAGAAACATGTATTATACACAGTAAACTAAAGCTGTCATTTATATCATTGATCAACACCTATAAGTCCTTATCAATCATTAATCAGTTGATTATGATACTTAAAAACAGTCTATGGATATAACTACAGAAACAGATGAAGCAATGAATAGCCTCTGTTTCAAGTCAGTAGTTTATTTATTGCAGGTGTTTCTGTCTCACACATTACCTCAGAGCTATATCTTCCTGTTTTGTAAGGTAAAGAAATCTTCTGTTGAGCCACAAAGTTCAAAAGTAAAAGCATCTACCCTGCTTAACAAGAGTGCTGAATAAGCTTGTAGAAAAAGCTTAGAGACCTGGCAATAGTCAAGCAGTGTACTGCGTTTTCTCTCGGTGTCCGGCCACAGTGGAGAGAGAAGGACTCCGGAATGCGGGGAGGTTTTGGTGATACATCAACAAATGCCGGCCTGGGAATGCTTTTTCTACCGGTGATTGGTGGAAGTGTAAACTTTCCCCTGCTGTTTTCCTCCAATAGGGCATCCTCTCCACTTTTTAAGTCTTGATTCCTCTTTTCCATCATCTCTTTAAAGTCACCAGGCTTCACAGACTGCAGGCCGGGTAGTCGAGGTGATGCTGTTTTGAAAGGGAGGTTTGACGGCGAAAGTAAGTTGCTGATGGGAGGTAAGGGCTGTAAAGCTTCAGCCTTGAGCCCACTGCTATGTTTGGTCGCAGCTCTCCTCGATTTTGAAGACATGTTTGGCCGATCGAAGCCATCCACCAGCAGAGTATCTCCCACCCTGGCTTGGAATGCAGCACAGGTGCCCTGGCATCGAATGGAAGCTGCCCTTTTCTGGGCCAAGCTCACCCAGAGTTTAACCTGGAGGTAGATACGCATGGGCAGGGACATGTTTGGCAGGGATACCACCGAACACAGCTTGTTTGCTAAGTAGCGCACACAGTCCCCGTGACCACGCTGAAGAGCAACTTTCAAAGGGTCACGACCTGCAGGGTCCCGACAAGCCAGCATCAGAGGGTTTTTGGTGATGAAGAGTTTGAGGATGAGGAGCTGACTGCTCTCTGCAGCTATGTGGATGGGACACTTTCCAGTGTCTGGGTGGGCGGTTTGGTGGCACCACTGGCGGTATGGATGGACTCCCACTGGTTCCTCAGCGTGCATCCCCCTCTCTAACAGCCAGTCTGCCAGATCAAGGTGGCCTAACGAGGCAGCGATGTACAGAGCGACCTGCAGCTGGAACCTGGAAAGCAGGACAGGAAAGAGTCACTTTTAAGTGTAGGGTTCTGAGTTTTATTGATGAAGGGAATATCCGACCTCATCACTGCCTTCTTCTCTGATAGGTGGCTCTGGACTGTGTATCTGTGGCCCCGGAGGCAAGCCTGGAGGAACTCCACCCACCCGTCCCACGTGTCCAAACGGAGAGTGATGCCTTTGTTGGAAAAAAGAACACAAGGAAAAGGTTGGTATTTCAAAATGAATGGGTTCTATTTTGACATCAGATTTGTCTGTGCGTGGCTTTAGATAAGGCAAAAACTAAGAATCTTGTTGACATGCAAAACCACAGCTTCTTACTTACTTACTGTTCATGTGAAAAGTGGTTTGTCTATCATATTGAAGCTTTTAGGTTTATACCTCGTCAACACTGGCTGTGCAGCAGATGAAGCATGTCGACATATGTGACCATAACTGTAGATTGGTATTCTAAACATGATATTAAACCTTTCACTGAACCAAAATATCAAAGTATTACTAGATTTTTTGCAGCCATTAGCCACAAAGCACTGACTACTACGTTTCACACATCAATCAAATAGCAGTAAAGAGACAAAGCAGATCGTACCTATTTTGATGTCATAGTCTTGTAGTTGGTTGCAGTCATAGAGCTGCACACCGGTCGATGTGCTCAGTCTGAAGGCGCTGACAGGGAAGCCACTTTGCAACGACACCATAGTTTTCAATCGAGCAACGGATGTATGCAGAAGAGCTTTACTTCCCATGATCGGTAAGGTTTCTCCGGTCACAGCATTGAACACACACATCACAGGCCTTTGTTCTGTCTGAAAAATAGTTACAATGGCGAAATGGTACAGCTGTTAAAATGATAAAAGACCAACTGAAGTCTAAAGAGTTGAGCTGTCTAACAAATAAAGGTCTGTAACATCGTCCTGAAAACAACTTTAAAATGCAAAGTTCAAGTCAGAAGTACAAGTCAATTTCACATTTTACATTTTAGTTCATTAAATGCATTTAATTTGTTTGCAACGAGCACCATGATTTGTTGTAACAATTAACTCACAATAAGATCATTTTGCAGTAAATATATATATCTATTTTTAATTTCACTTTATAACAATAATCTCTGCTTTTCTTTAATGAAAATATAAGTAAATAAGTATGTAAGTACTACACTAGCAAAACGCAAAGAGGACTTTGCTGCCATCTCGTGGTTGACATTGTTTATCACATAAAGTCAAGTGCCACATTTTATTATTGAAAAGACTGAAATAAAGTGTATGCAGTGAATTGTGGAGATAGCTGCTGGGGAAAATCCAGAGCCTGGAGGGATTTTTGCAATGTGGATATCAACAAAAACTCTGCGTAATTTACCATCTTGCACACAAATGATTTTCGACTGAATACATGTTTATAAGAACACATTTGAGAACCAACGGTGACCTGTTAAAGTGGACAAAAATGTGTCTAAAAGATGTGAAATGTCAAAGTGGCTGAGATTTAATACAAAAGTCCAGAGAGTGAAAGTGGGCCAAAACACTATACAGCCTTTAAAAAACAACTATTTTTTATGAGAGGGTGTTAAATGATAACAAAAGCTGGAAAGACACACACACACACACACACACACACACACACACACACACACACACACACACACACACACACACAAACACACACACACACACACACACACACTTACCACTGTCAACTTTTACACAAGGTTGCCTGGCGATGACTCTGGAATGTGTCCCAATACTAAAAACTGAGTAATGGGGACAAACTAAAGATCTCAGGCTGCCATAAACTCATTTCCCTCCAAGCTGCTGCTCGCATGGGAACATCTTGTTCTCTATTTTCGCAGCAGTCCAAGACAAAATTCCCTCACTGTAAAAAGGATGTCTTTGATGAGAAATAATCCCAAGCAATGAATATGCATGCAGTAAAAGACTCATTTTAGCTGCCCTGAAGTGGAAAGATTAAAGATAATGTATTTTGGAAGTGAATTGTCAGTGATGTACTCTACATGATGTGTGAGGGGATTTCACCATACAGTCCCAGCATACATCTCCTGTCGTAGCAAACGTTTGTACCATTTCCAGAGGGAGAAGTTGTCTTTAACATCTACTCTGTAAGATTTAGTTTTTTTCTACAAATGAAAGTATATTTTATTGCCAATACTGCACTGCGATCATCTGTTTATGTAAAGCATTTTAAAAAATTGCTTCCAATGTTTTAGGCCTTAAGCAAAGATGCACTTCAGCATCCTCTCTCAATGTGCATCGTTGTAAGCTGATTGTGTTTTTCTGCAAATCCCAACTCAGCTCCAAATCTCCAAACCCCTTTGATGTTATAATACCTTTATCAGGCATCGGATGGCACTTCCACTTGTGATGCCCACATCGCACAGAGCCCAGCGGTCCTGCAGCGCTGCACCCCCGTAGCTCAGCTCCAGGTACTGCCAGACCTGCTTGTCTTCAGAGAGTTGCACAAGGAAAGTTTCCTGCAGAGGTGACGGTATGGAAGTTCATGGAGCCGAGCTCTGACCAAGCGGCTAAGCATGTGATGAATCATGTCTGTCATCTGCAATCATTTCTGGACATATAAGATAATATCTAACATACAACATTTCTGTTTTTAGTGCATGCACACACAAATACATACAGTATGACAAATCACTTTGCAATTCCAAATGCCAAACAAGATGCCAAAGATGTGATAAATCCATCAACCTGTCTCTTTTCCATTTATGAAATGTTCAAATTATTTAGGCAGATTTTCAAAATGCTTTAAAAAACTTATCAAGGAATCAACGTCCATTAACAGCCCCGGTCCAAAACACGTTGCTGCTTTTTTAATTACCTTTACCATCTGCTTTACAGCCCCCACAGTCAGATCAGGAGGGACGTCAAAAGGCTCACAGGAGCCCTCGAAGCAGATGAGGACTCTCATGGTCAGGACATCCGTCCTCCGTCTGTTTGGCTCCTCTGTGGCGCTCTGGTTGCACAGGGAAGTGAGTGTGTGGTGTTTCCTCAGAAGCAAAGTCATTGTTGAGAGGGCGGCAGGAGTTGAGTGGGGAGGGTTTGCGAAAGCACAAAACGCTGCAAAGTGGTATCTCACAAGTCAACAAATATAATAAAGGCCATGAAATGTAAATCATTTGATCACAGAAGTTGATCAACCTTTTTCTTTAAATTTAGTTTATCCATTTGGGTTTTGAAAGAGTTTCTTTACCCAGTACATAAGCTGAGATTCATTTGAATTATAATAATAGGAAAATATATTAATTGTGCAAGAAATGAGTACAAAATAGGTTAGAAAATGTAAAAAATAAATAAATAAATAAATAAATAAAAAGTTTGTCTTTGTATTGAAAAGAAAAATCTCAAACTACACCTCTGATTGGCTGTGGTATAAGCCTACATTATAAATAGGCTTTATGTTGTTTTTCCTCTCTCTGGGTTGTATAAAGACACAATCAAAAGTGCAGTTTAGTAGTATCTATTTATCACAACAAGTCTTTTATACAAGTCTTGTATAAAAATAACTTTTTAGTGACAGAAATAATATGGAAAAATCATAGTAGAAATCACACAGTGTCAGTTTCTCAGTCTACTATGTAACCCAGAAAGAAGAAAGTCATCTCAGCATTTCTAGACATATAACACCCTGTTTTCACCTGCCTTGAATAGTCACAAAGTTCAAATGTTGCTATAAACTTCTTATCTGAAAGAGACATTACACAGCAATACAACACAGTGCTGAAACAGTTTTATTTGTGACCTAGGTTGGAAACGTGACCCGACCCCAGCACAGTCCTACGTCAACTCTACGCTCTGCCTTTCATTTAAGGAACAAAAGGACTACCCACCGTTTTCACACTGTGTTGAAGGAGCGGTACAACAATTTGAAATGTTCTTTGAAAGTTTTACAGAGGTCTGCTAATTTGCATTTGGCCTTTTTAAAGTCTGAAGCTGTCACATGGTTTTTGTGTTCAGTCTTGGCTCAGAGCAAACAGCGACTCGCTTGTTAAGGTTCAAGACCCACAAGTTGTGATGATTAGTTTTTTTCTTGTACAAGTGAGAACACAAATGAAATCTAAATAAAGAAATGTAGATGAATGTTGTATAATCTAATAACAGAAATACAAGAGAGGCATACCATCTTTACAGTATATTGATGTAGCAGAGCACTCCTGCTACTTTTTACCACCCAAAAATGAGTCTGTTCAAGTTCAAAGTTGTTGTTTTTTTAATTCTGTTATTCGAATAGTGCTTTTTATTCTTCGTTTTTCTGAGAGTACAGCTTTTGCACACGGTAAGATCCACAGGTGCATAGGAGAAGACGAAGACTGATAACCTGATGAAGGTCCAAGTACCGGAACATGTTGTCATTAAATTTGAGCACTTAAAAAAAAAAGTATATTATCAAACAAATGAAACTGAAATTAAATGAAAGTTAGAATGTACAAATTAAGACATGTTCCCTTTATTTTCCCTAAGAGTTTTAATAACATAGATCTTCATGCACTGTAATCTTGAGAACTTGCAACAAGCTATCAGAGTATTACTGTATTACTGACTGTATGTTACGCTGTGTGTAATGATGTAAATCTATATTCTACACAAGTATTGTTGTGTGCTGAATCCCTCAATTGTAATATAACAGTATTCTAGCAAAAATCATTTCTAAAAAAAACCAAACAAAATAAACACCTTTTTTATATATGTTGCGTGCGTGCTTTCTGGTGTAGTTTAAGTCACCTTAGCCTGCTGTGAATGGGTAATTTAAGTGTGCAAACAGTTTTAAACTGTTCTTTGTGAAGTGGTGGGCTTATCCATAGATTACCTATATATCTTGTGACAATCCCTTTTTAATGAATGGCTCTACAGTTCCCCCTCTTATAGTGCAGCTTGACTCTTCATAATTCATTTTGTTTGTTGATTTCTTATTGGTTGGTTTATGAGGTAACCGTACACATTCCATCCCTCCTTTATTCCCTAATTTTTCATGTATTGTCAATAAAATCAGTGTTTTTGTCATTGCAGTCTCTGTTTCCAATTTGTTCTGGGTCTTATATATTGGATATACCTTGTTCACATATATGTAAAGTCTTGAAAAAATAGACTGCAACGGTTAATGAGACCCCCTAAAAAGAAGTGCACACCATTTACTATAGAGGGTGCTAGAGGTTAAATAGTTTCAGCTGTTTTAAGACGAGATCGACACTTGAGCGGATGCATACACTTTTTCGACTTTAACGATACAGTTTCTTTAAATATCCCACTCTGCTGCCACACCATCTCCTAATGCACTGTTGCATCTCCAATAAAGCTCTAAATAGAGGCTCGCTACTTGGTTCAGGGAGTTCATGCGACTGTAAAAGGCAGCAAATGGTTGTGTGTGTGTGCCATCACGTGGATATGTTTACGTCTGGAGTCACTTCCGGAACGGCATTGATTGGCAGACGATTCGTCCAACCAGAGGTCGGATGCAGAGCAGCGCGTGTGGCGGAAGTTTGCGCTCTCATGAAGGCAGCTGCTAGCGGAGAGGATTAAACTGTAACGTTTTATGATCATATTCTCGGACCAAACGGGATGAAGTGCACCCAAAAGCTTCGCTGTCGTGCATGGTCCTTGACGCGACGCATGGTAAAGGAGAGCGATGTCACTGCCAGCAGCTAAATTCCCGGACAAGATAAACCTACAGGCAGAAATAAAGGTAAACACCCACGACAAGGCTGCTAGCTAGCCATGCTAGCATCATGCTAACACGGGAACAGGACGCTCTGTTTTTGTAGCTAGCTGCACACGTTTTAGGGTGTCCTCACACCAAACCACTGATTCATTTATGGGTGTGACTGCACCCCAAATATCTGTGGCCAACTCTGATTGGTTGACATTAACGATACTGGCTATATTCGTCAAGAAATGTTTCGTGTGTAAAACCGTAGCTAACAGTTACACATTAACCACTGAGATTGGGTTGAGAAAGTTTATTCTGATTTCCTTCGTTTGGTCATTGTCAACAGCATGTTTTGATATTTGGTGTCCCCCCTCCCCCCAATAATCACATTACTTTTGGCATGTAGCCATCTCACTATTACCTCATTGTGTATGTATTAGTAAATTTTGATTACAGTCATTTGATGTTTAGTCATCCTCTGCTTGAAGTTGGTATGAGCTTTCACGTTCCCTTTGGTTCTTTCTTACATAGAATACCTTTTTATATGGTCTGTTTAAGTGACATGCCTCTGCCACGTAGCTTGTGTAATTCATGAAAAAACACGTTTCAATATTTGCATTTGAGTCACAGATGTAACCGAAGTTGCACCACGCAGGTCATTTAAAACATAACTGCTCTTTGAAGACAGGTTTGTAATCCTCTACATCTCTTCTGTGTCATTTTGGTTCAAATAAACACAGGGGTTGGGAGAAAAGATTATGTATACTGCTGTGTTCTTGTATACTGTATAATGGCACAGCTCTCCCTGTCAATTTGCAAATTAGGTAGGACTGTTATATTGCTATATTTATTTAACAGTGTTACTAGGAGTCAGCAGATATGACTTTTTCGAGGCTGATACCGATTATAGGAAATCAAGGAGACTAAGAAACAGATATTTGGAATTGATATTTATTTGCTGTAAAGTTGAAAATCTTTGTGTCAGCATTTTGAACAGCCAGTGCAATTTCCTCAAGAACTGTTCTCAAGTACAGTTTTGTGGTACTTAACTTTCTGCTACTTCATACTTCCTCTCCTCTGCTTTTATTTGATACATTTAGTTTCTAGGTACTCTGCAGAGTCACGTTACCTTTTGTTTACAGGCTACCAATTGTGGCATGTTACTGATCAGATATTGTTGTGGGCGGGAGTAGCAGATTTTGAAATTGGCTCATGTTATCTGCAATCGGACAGAGAAACCACCGATACCGACAGTCGGAAAAAGACAGAATATCGGCCCTGATAGTTGGTCTACCCCATGGTAGTACCATGATTTCTCCGGATTTAAATCTGATAAAAAGACTTATTCCCACATAGAATTTGTGTGAATTCATATGTGCGAACATCTTGCATTCACATTGCCATTATTTTGACAGATATTTTGATTGTGATATAATTTATGATTTGTGGGAATGATCATTTTTACATCACTAAAATGATTTGAGATCGAAATCATGCTGATGTGACATTTTTTGTGCTCTGTGCTAGGAGTAGACTGATTATCGGCACTGTTCAGTTATCTCACGCAACATCCCACCCACAACACATCACAATTTAATAGCCTATAAACAAAAAAATTATGTGGCTCTGTAAAGTAACTGATGACACTCAAATATCGGTATTGAATATTGGTTATTGGTCTCCTTGGTTTCTAATAATCGCTATCAGCCCTGAAAAAGTCATATCAGTCGGCCCTAATCTGTACCAAACAATTATTTTTACATATGTAGAAAGTGATTTGTAGACCGTGACATCTCTGCAACACCACAACAGTTTAATATAACTAAGTATGCAAAATATGGAAATTTCCCAGGATAATAGGAAATTTATATTATCTTCTATGTATTGATACTGGTGAAATTATAGTCAATACATGGATACAGTAACACAAACATCTATATCAGGCATCACCAATGTTATTATGTCACACTTTAACTTTATTAAAACATTTCTGCTGATTATGATGGATTTTGCACTGAGCCGTATTGCTATTTCAATTGTATTTAGATTAAATCTACAGCCCTACTGAAAATGCACCGTATTATGACATATCAATAGATAACAATACAATGACATTTACTTTGATAGACAATATATTCCCCACACATTATATAGATTCATTTATTGTGCGTCTCTCTCGCTCATTTATTTTGACACACTGGTGTCATCTGAATGATGGATGAGGTTGTCACAGTCCTCTCAATATTCTGTATGTCCATAAAACCCATCTCCTAGATGTCATATCTTTATGGGTCCACTTCTTGAGAAAGTTGATTTTTGAATCTCATTCCCAACGCATCATATTCTGATGCTTTGGGGGTTGTATGTCAGGTCGGCTGCCATCCCACTGCGTCAATATTTGACAAGTTTGGAATAAGACAAAAAAAAAATCAGCTTTCTTACAAAGTAGACCAAAGAAACGGTTTGAAATTTGACTTTGGTGTACACAAAATAAAATGTAGTTTTCCTATCACCTTCTCTTTTAAACCCCCAAACAACTACAATGATTAGTTCGCTGGTTATGACTGGCTCTTTAGTTTATTTATTTATTTATTTTTTCATTATCTTTTATTGGGGCCATGACCTCACAGAGACCATACTTTATCGTAGCTGCTCAGTACGCAAGACCTTGTTGTTATGTGGGAAGAGGCATCAGCAGCATTAGTAGGACAGTCGAGATGGAAAGTTGCATAACAAAGCTCCAGTCCTGTTCCACAGATGTGATTAGGGCTTAAAATTGAACCTCAGTACTTTTTTTTTTACAGTGAATTGTGTAGATTGGAAAGATTAAAGCAGGTGCGATTTCATGGCCGTTTCTTGAATTGCTTGTATTTAGTTTAAAGTTGGTGTGTTAAGCCTAAATCTAGCATGTATTTGTCAAATATATTTTTGAAACTTTGATTTGTTTTTGGCAGCAGTGTATCTGTAGGGATCTCACTGTTTACATTTCAAAGACTCACTTGCTTTAACAAACAAAAGATGTTTTACCAAAATCAGTCTTAAGTGTTTCTACGGCAGAGTTGAGGCAGTTTATTGAGTGCAGATGCTTAGACACGGTGTAATGTTTCGGAATAAATGAGGACAGGTGCTACTAAAGCAGATGTCCCCATCTGCTCAAAGCATTACTGCTACAGCACACTTGGCAAATTCCTCTGATACAAACGAGACGCAACACATGTTGGCACTGCAATGAAATGGAAAAATTTAATAAAACAAAAATCTGGGGGTGTATTTCAACCAAGTCCAGCCCCCCACTCACACACCCTTGATGTATTGATTTAATTAGAAAACTTTATTATTGTTTTCAAAATGTAACAAATGACGACCATAATCCCCATATGCTACTACAACGCAGCTTAGTGGTCTTAAGCCTGGCAAGTCCTTAGCTGTTGATTTCTCCAGACCTGATCACATGCTGCCCTCCACTTTGTGAGCTTGTACCCCTGATGCTGTGATGTTCGGCCTGAAGCTCACTTCAGTTCTCAGGAGTCAACTGGCTGGCTATCACAACTCATAAGACACACAACTGACACAACTATGCAGCAAGATGGTCCTGACACTGAGCCAAGGCACTAGCTTAATGAAAATCTACTCAAAGGATACATCTGTGGTCCCAAAGAGTGCACATTGCTCTTGGAGGGTATTTTTTCAAAATAAAAAAGATACCACAGCAGGGGAGGGGTATCACTGATGCTGTATGCTGTTGTCCAGGTGTTCACCAAATGTGTTCTGCAAGCTGAAATTCCACCTCAAATGAACCTCCCAGAAGGCGTACACATGTGGAGTGAGATAATCTAAAAACCAGATGCAGGATTGGAACAGGTTGAGGCTTGGACAGTGCACCGCTGGAGCAATCATGCGAGTCAAACACAAGAAAATTAGTATGAAGCAGTCAACAGTGTAGACAGCTGAATCCCAGTACAGCTAATCTCTCTGACATATTTCGTTTAAGGTGCCAAATATTAATTTGTTTTCTCTTGACACAACAGAAACCATCACATCTGCACATGAAAGTTGTTCTGTTGTAGCTCACCTTAAACGTCAGTGTCAGTTCCACCCTGCGCAAGCTCAAAGTACACCTATTAACTATATGTGTACCTGTTTGATCTGAGGACAAGTACAATAAGCTAGCTTGCAGTAGATTATGATGATGTCATCAAGTTTGTTTTAAACAATGTTCCTGGTTAGAGCTCCCTTTCACTGCACTTTTTTTGTATGTATGAAAATATAACTATATTTGTCTGTCTTATTGCAACCAAGAAACACACTATGTATTCATAGTTTTTTTTAAATGTATTTTTTAAGTCGCATTTTTTCCAATGTTACAAAAAATGTTGCATTAATGTGAGTGTTAGTGTGACAAGAGCGAGGAGCTGCTGAGTTTGTGGTTCTGATACAAGCATACGCCATTTTGAAGTGCGTGTGTATCAGTCAGGATTGTAACTTTAATTCATATATTAAAGCAAGAACACTTTTTCTCAGTTTTTGTGTGTTAAGGCTTTACATTTACACAAACGTCGGTCTGTTTTCTAGGTGTGACGACGCCAGGTGTGTATACGGGGTTTCTCTGCAGGCCAGTGTGCATGGTCATTGGTGTGTGTATGTTTACGAGTGAGTGGCATAGCAGCAGAGGGTTGTAACGTGATGCCAAGATGCTGCTGTCCCTGGGAATGCTGATGCTGTCGGCCACGCAGATTTACACCATCTTCACTGTTCAGCTCTTCGCCTTCCTCAACCTGCTGCCTGTGGAGGCCGACATTGCTGCTGTGAGTATATCTTGATATTTCTAGGATTATGCATAGAAGCATGCAACACTGCCTATGCAGAAACCCAAGCCTATGCCCAAGCCTATGCAGAAACACAGGCCAGCAATAGCAACCTCGTTGCTTTTTCAGGCCTGGTTTTATGCCCCTATTGGTCAACAAAAAACAGACCTAATCCATCCAATATGATGATGATGCATCAGCCTGTGTTTGATATCTTGATTCGGTGGTAAACTTACCTTTTCCATCTTCCAGTACTCGTTTGACAACAAAACAGAGAACTTTGATGACCTGCCTGCACGGTTTGGCTATCGGCTACCGAGCGATGGACTGAAGGTGAGTGCAGAGGCGTCAGAGGCGTCTTCTACTTCTAGACTAAAAGACAAGTTCCTACAAGTTACTCCAAGGTTTTTATGATGACCGATTGGATTTATTTTTTTATGGCACATTTCCATAATTCCACTTCACATCTCCACTGAAATGAAAGTTTAACCATTAAAACATAAAAGTGAAGTGACTGCGGTTAATGAGGAAGAAGAAACTCCTGACTCGGTTTTGTTATGTAATATAAAAATATCACTTCATCATGTGCGAGGAAGTGAGCAAAATAACCATTACTTTTTCACAATTAAAATGAGCAGAACATTAGGAGAATGTCAAACATAAAAGTAGAAATATGTTTGTTGTCATTTTTTTAATCGGGTTTTTTCCTTTTTCAATGTCAAAGCAAGTAAACAAACATACTTTTAAGGTCAGAAAGACTGGACTGGAACCTGCTTTCACTCCCAAATTGATTTATAGGTTTTTAAATGCATGGACTGACACTGTAAAACAACTTCAGAGTCACTAATGTTTTATGATGCTGGTAAAGATTTATTTACATTACTAATGTTCATGACCACAGCAGAAATCAAGCCAAATGGTTTTCAAGTCAATATTAATGTCAATATATGTGTGTAGCAGTAGCCAGCCAGACTCCAAAGAGCACACAGTGTAGAGCTACTGTAAAAAGTAATCAAATTACATTGTGGCTGGACTTTTATTGAAGTGTAACAGCTTCTAAACATTACTGTACTGTGTAGGATTGTGATAATGTGTTTTGTTGTGGGGTTTCTGCATGCCGCCACCCCCCGCCCCACCCAGCAGCCCTGGTTGATGCACAAAGCTCACAAACAGAAGGGATGATTCATGTCTGCTATCTAAGCCACTCATTGTGGCGTTTCTCACAGTCAAGAGCTCAGCTGTTGCTGTTGTTGTTGTACAAACGCTTTTGAGAGACTGAAGCAAGCTGATGTCAAAATACTTGTGCATATGTACTTAAGTGCCGGTTAAGCACTGTATATTGGGAATATTCATAATTACTGCCACTTATCGAAATGTAAGGGTGCTATGTTTGGCATCATTACACCACTACGGCAGCAGTCCCACACCATATTTTTGGCATTGTCACATGAGTTGTAATCCCATGATGTATTTGAGGAACCAAAGGTCTGGTTAAGATGATTGTTTGGCGTTGGCCTCACACACCATGACGTTCGATGACTCTAAAGGTGACGCACCATGTCATGTTTTTTTTTAAACCTTTTGTAAACAGAATATGATAGGAAGTGACATAAAAGGGAGTCCCACCTAAAAACCCAAACCAGTAACAAATATTCTGCGATTTTACATTTGAACTACTTCAGAATGAGCTTCAGAAAATAAAAAAGTTTGCTTATTTAGTCAAGGAGACCTGTTTGTACAGAAACCTGTTTGTACAGTATTTGTGTTATTTTATGAGTGGAAATTTCCCAACCATAATCGGGCTTAGTAGATACCGTCTAAGCAGAATGAATGAAAAATCAATGTGAACAGCATCAAAATTTCTTAAATGACCCTTTCCGGATCTAACGGATGTAGTAAATCGCCAGTAGACTTCTTTTAGCGACTATTTGGGGTCATCTGCTCCAGCTTTTCCAACTTTTTGTACCTGAACTGTGGCTTGGTAATAATAGTTGTCCATAATGATGTGACACTGCATATTTTTCTTGGGAGAGAACCCCCAGCCCACCACCAAATATGAGTTTTATATAAGTTTTACCAAAAGTACAGAAAACACTTCATACCATAAAACTGCAATGTTTCTGGTTCAACTCAGGTTTGGGACCTTTGTTGCATCTCCTATCCCTCTCTCTTTAACTAAAAAACTTATTTCAGAGTAAAATCTTTTTACAGGTTAACTATTGCAGTGGCAACTTTAGCATTTTGTTGTTGATGTATAGCAAAACACTTGTGCCATGTCTACGTACAGGTATCCCAACTGTATGGAAATTTGGCATATAGAAAACAAGGATTGCATGTTCGCCACTAAAGTGAACACATCCCAACAACTTCCCAATGCTCTCATTTTAAATTAATCATAGGCTAACATGTAATGGTCTATCGCTGCTTGTTTCTTCTAGACATTGTATCTTGTCACATCCCTAGTGTATTACTGTACATTTATATTTATACATGTTTGTTCATATGCTGAAGGCAGGCTGTTGTGAATAATGTGTCGCCCAGGTTCAGTCAAACAGTGAGATTTTTGTGCCCATCACGTCACGTTGCTGTGTCTATGTGTGTGAGTATAAGTTATCATCTGTTTCTGTGTTATGAAAGCTGAGAACTGGCTTTAGTCTCTCTGCTCTCTGTCTTAAATTCACATGTAATCTGCTTCTTATTTTTCACCTCTGCTGCCCTGCTGCTGTCTAGCAGAGCGGCCATGTGCCATGCAGACATGCTGCCCTAGTCCCTGAGGGCTAAACTCAATCTGTCCAGTTTAAAGTTACTCGGCCCGGCCTATTTATGCATTTGTCTGAGTGAGTTTGCCGGTGAGCTGTTGAGCTGAGACAACAGATGTGATTTGCAGATGCGCATAGCAAGACTCTAATGTAAGAATACACCTACATTATCACCATTATCACAGATAAAGAGGGAGTAGAGAAGAGCTTCCTGTCTTCCTTATTGGACAGACAAAAGAAGTACCTCTCACTGCATGCACTGCAGACTTCTTAAGACATTTCAGTGTCTCAGTGTTTCAGTGCAGGATGCCATTTCGATTGACATAAAACAAAGGTTCACTTGCCTTTTCCCCATCACAATCACATTAAATATTCACCAACACTAGATGCACCTGCTGCTCAGATGAAAATTGAAACCTGGTAGATTCTTTGTAAATCATTGTAATACTTATAGATAACCTACATGTACTCTGTCCCACCCTACGTAGAATATCTTTCAAAAACTTCAAGCCTCAGTACATCCTGATTTAAGTGATTGACTTGATTTGACAAAAGATATTTAATGAAGTAGTTTTTGACCATGAAATATGTGTACGCTACTAACTGGCACTTTAAATTGAAAGAAAATCAGTTGCCCTTATTTAATTACAAGATAAATCCACTTCAAATGTGGCAGCGTTGCAGTGCTGCAGCTGTATAATGCCTGGAGAAACCTCTGGCATCACAAGACAGCACAAGCCTGTTTGTCTCCGGAGGATTCCCCGCAGGGAGTAAAGCTTCAAACAGTGCCCTCCCTGTTTCCACTTACACAACCGCGGCTGTTTACAGTTGCCTTGGGGTGCTCAACGCAAGGCTGTGCGCGCACCCACAGTATGCAACAGCTACGCATTGTTTAATTTGTGACGTGTACATTTTAGTAGTTTGATTTTGTGGAAAGTGGAAATAAAATGTAGCATAGCAGAACATGCTAGTTTGAAAATGAACTCAGAAAAATTCTCACCATGCAATGCCAACATTTTGACTGTAAAGCATTAAAGTTCTGCAGTGTTGTTGTAGCTGTGCCATGTGTGTACAAAGATATGCGTATGAACTAACGACTTGAAAGTTGAAATAAAAATCGAGAGTAATGGCAGAGGTTTTTGCTACAAACTCTGTAGACAAGGTTCTGCATTGTGCATCATACTAGCCAAGAATTGATACCTATCTTAAAATAACTGTGTTTGCTTTTCACAAAAAACTCTCGACGCAACATTTTACTCGTTTTTTTGCAGCCACTGTCTTTTCCACAATTATAGACTGATCTGTGGAGATGGTCTGAGAAGAAATGTTTGGTTTTCCTTTGGAAAGTCTCTGTGGTTTGGATGGAAGAGCAGTGGAAGAGGCCTGGGTTTGACCACTGGCTAAGTCTCTGAGGCACACTCTTATCCTGTAAAATGTGTAAAAATACAAATATGTAAAATATAATTTGTACCTTTTTTAAAGGCAGGTTTCTTTGTGAGAGGTTATCCAGGAATAGCAGACAGAGGTGTACTTTTACAACCCTTTCAAAATATCTCTGAGTAGCTGACTGATTTTTTTTTTTGCTTATACAAATGCAGCATTTAAATCTGGCTCCGATTAAAATCTAGAGACAAGAATTAGATTAAAGCTGTTTAGATGTTGTATTTGTTGAAAGAGTTTCTAAAATGCAAGAGGAAACACTCCTCCAGTGTCAAATCTTTTCCTAAATATCACTTGCTGAGGGAAATATTGTGACATTGTACCACGAAGAGGCTGCTTACTTTGAGTGGGTACTTTTCTGCTCGTTTCCCCTGCATTGCATGTGTTTCCTGTGGTTGCTTCATTTTCCTTCCACGTGCAAAGACAGGCCATTTTGGTGAACTGGAGACTCTAAATTGCCCGGAGGTTGTCTGGCTGTCTGTGTTCATCACGTGTGTAACGTGTGAAAATAATAAATCTTCAGTCAAATGTTGAGCACCACAGGCTGATTGCCATCTAGTTCCATTATATTGAGATATATATATATAGAGAGAGAGAGAAGGAAAAAACACACTTCTATGGCCACTCTGCAACTCAATAAAGCAATCTATATTTATACAGCAGTAACACAGTTAAAGGGAAAATATGTATTTTTATTTTGGATTGAAACGTCCTTTAAACATGCTCGTCTGCTTTGTCATTGTGAGGAAGGGAAATATTGACACTGAAAGATGTGTCTCGCTTTCATTAGTCGCTTGTGATGGAGATGAAGCATTAATGTGGTCATTTAATGCACCTGCATGAGTCATGTGACTCACACCCGGTTCTGGTAAATCTGTGACAATAGACTAATCATAGTTGCAGACAGTGATAATTCCTGTTAGTGTCCTGATGACTTACTAGCTTTGATAGTTTCAGGCACATCTTGATCATTTTCCCCATCTACATTTTCTAAGCAGGGCTAGAATGTGACCCAGAAACAACCCACATGTTGGTTTTTTTTACATTTAGTCTACAGCTGCCCCATTTCTCTAGCATTCCTGTTCAGGCGGAGTGAAGTAATGGGATAAGTTTCTGTAAGAGGGTCAAAGGGTCAATGCCTCGGGAACAAGTAATCGATGTAGTAGATATTGTGATTATTGCAATGTTGAAAAGTTCAGTATCAGTTTGTCTATTTGTAAGTGAGCTCTGTTGCCACACCTGCTTCCTGTTGTGGTGATAAAGCAGGTAGGGGGTTTTGAAGTGGTTTATGCAGGAATCTGAACATCGTTGAACCTGAGTGGGGAGTGACACAAGCTATAATCTGCTTACAGGAAGCCACAGTCAGGCTAGAGCAAGTTATTAATTCCTTTGTTTTTCTCCATCGGAAACCAGAACAAATCTGCAAACAAGCCCTATAGTGAGACTTATAGTGGCGGGATTAAAGTGTGATGAACTGTGCAGTAATTTGAAATAGTCCACCAGAGAAATCCCCCCTCATTCCTCTTCCTCCCTCTTGTATTCTGCAATGGACAATCCTTCTTTTTCAGTATTTGTAAAACCAGAAAAAAATATAACTGAGGCTCTTTTTTAAGTGTACTTGTTATTTATTAATTGTAACAAATCAATTCTATTTACCCATTTGTTCTCCAAGACAAGAACTCCAGAAACCCCTATATTATGAAGGAAATATATCACTGAATTTGACACTGAATTTAGAGCAGATTTTCAAACTTTTACGATGCACTTTTGGGAGCACCATTAGAGCCAGAAGACAGCTTTTGGACACGGTAAGATAGACAGGTGCGTAGGAGAAGACTTACAGCTGACAAAATCAGGAAAACGACTCCAGCACACTGTCTGCTTCACTTGCAATAAAGTTCAAAAACAACAATGTTTTGGTACCTAGACTTTTATCAGGTTATTTGATGAGATGAACTTAAATTTAAACTCAATTGCAAGTGAAGTGGACAGTGTGAGGGAGTATGTTTTTCTTTGTTTTATGATATGTATGCTACTCTTTCTAATGGAAGGTTTGATAACAACCTTTTATGACCTTAACAAGCTGTGATCTATAAATGCTCCATCATTTTTTACTGGAATTATGTTTCTGTGTATATTAGCCTGACAGAAAAACATTAGGGTTTAGCCAGATTTATTTTGAAATAATCTTGATTTTAACTCTTAGTTTCGCAGTTTTAAGCTTTTTGCATTGTCAAATGCTTTTGTTAAGCTTCAGAAAAGTTTTGTGGACTACAAAACTTGATTTGAGGGTGACCAGCTATTGACCAGAATATTTGGGTTGTGGTTCACTTTTCCTTTAATATAAAATGATTCCACACAGTGTGGTAGATACGTGTACAGTCACAGATCTGTATCTGGCACCATTAGATGCTCAAAGTTGTGGTATCTAAATTGGTATCTGGTTAGGAAAAGGCTTGGTCAGTGTATCCCTACCTACAATTACTGTTGACCATTTCCTGACAACAGATTGGGGCTCCAACCATAATTAGCTAAACCTGCCACACTGGTACACGAACATACTACTTTAATATTGTAAGACACTTATTTCTACCTTCTCTTCACAGCCTCTCCCCCCCTCTCTGACACTTGCCACTATTTTGATTGTGCAAACAGTCATGAGTGTGAGTGTGTGAGTGTGAGCTAATTCTCTACTTCACCATCATGTGCTTAATGAATAGTGTGCCCTCATTTGGTGTTTTTCCAAAATGTTGACACCTTGGTCAAAGACTAATGGAGCAATAAAGGGGAAATAAGTTTGGTACTGTACAATGAATGCACATGAATTTGTTCTAAATGATCTTATTACAAACATGCAACAGCCTCATATTCACAGTAAAGACAATGATACAAAATTTCTACACCGTAAGAAAGCCAAAATTTTGCTTAGCTTGGACTTAGTGGAGTTGAGCTTGGACTAACAGTGGAATCAGTTAAAGTTGGTATTAGATGTGTCTTGGGTTTTAAAAGTGATGACTTTGCTCAGACAGCATTTGTATCTACATCTCCTTTCAGGATTTCGCCTCCTCCCTCCTCAGTTATTTCCTGTTTTTCACCGTCCCATGCTCTCTGCATTCTGCAGATCTGGCAGGTACTTTTTAAAGGTTTATTTCTATCCATCAGAGGGCGCTCTCACCACTGGTTTCAAAGTCATGGGGAGGAATGTGAGGCAGTGGCACAGTGATGTCATTTAGCAGCAAGGCAGGGCTGCACTGGAGGAGGCACCCAGAAGTGACGGTGGTTGTGAGGGCGGAGGGTGATTCCTCACATGCTTCTCCTCCCCGTTGTGAGATTTCACGGATGACCCCTTTCTTTTGGCCTTTCATACGTCAAGTTTTATTAATGTTAAGCTACAACCAGGCAGCGCATTCAGTCAGCAGCTTTGTCTCTTCTGTCCAGCAGTGAAGTTCAGTTTTGCTTGTGAATTCATTGTGTCACTGTGGTCATTTTCCATATGTGCCTCAGCTGCTGTCAGTCGGTATAGATAATCTCTCAGCAAATCTGTTGGCTGCTAGCAGACACTGGCATTGAGAGAGAGAGAGAGTGTGTGTGTGTGTGTCTGTGAGGAAAAAGTGCTGACTCTCTTTGATATACAGGCTGGTTTTTGTAAAGCGTTGACTTTGAGAGAGGGAGAGAGCTGAGTCCCAGAGTCCCACAGCAGTCCATACTTCCTGTCTACCACCCTCCCTGCGCTGAGACACACACACACACACACACACACACACACACACACACACACACACACACACACACACACACACACACACACACACACACACACACACACACACAGCAGTATTACTTACACTTGCATAAGAGCAGCAGAGGTTTAGAAATGTATATCTCATCAACTCCCTCCCTCCTCATATCTTCTGTATTTTTCTCCTTTCATCATCTCTACTCAATTTATCTGCTGTGGTTCTCCACTCCTTCTCTTTTCTAACCGTCTGTCTGCCTCATTTTGTCTTCACCTTTCTATTTTTGTCCTTCTCCAGCCGTTTTCTTTCTGGTTTTTCTCTTTTTGTCCGCATTTCAGTAGGTCTCTTATTTCCCTTTGCCTCCATATTTGTATCCTTTTCTTGTTTTCCACTTTTGTTCTCCTTCCCTGTAGCACTCTGTCAGACTCTCTGGCCCTTTTTACACAGCGTCTCCGCATTATCTCCGGAGCGGTGGTTCGCCAATTCTCCGCCGATGGGGATTCACACAGAGCGAAGCATCTCCGCCTTCACGTGTGTAATTCACACAGAAAGCCGGCGCTGCGGCTCCTAAAGAGGCGTGACGGTACACGTCATGTTGATGACGTGGGTGTCTCCCCAGGTATCCCCCCTGTTAATCCAAACAAGCGGACAGTTTATAATCGTATGGATGCTGTTATAATGTGTAGTGATTGAGATCCTGACCCACCAATCATACTGGAAAGTGACGAAGTTACGTTTTTGAGGCGTGAGGACGGATGCTTCTCCATGTACAGCTGCAGTATTTCTTTTCCTCATATAAGTTGCTAAAGACAGTTACAGTTACGACGTTACTTGTTCGGTCCTGTAACGTTGCTTTGTGGGACATTTCTCTGTATTTAGTTGGGTGAAGGACCTGTGTAGTTATCAGACTGTCAGCCCGACACGCCCTCGCTCCGCGCCTCCGGATCATCCGTTCACACTGGGACGGCTTACCAATAATGCGGCCCTGATACTACCTCCAGAGGCGGATCAGAGCCGCAGCAAAATTTCCCCCCTCTCCGCATCTGAAACTTTCACACAGAGGAGGGTGCGGAGAATTGGCGCAGGATCCCCGCATGCAAACGGCTGTGTGAAAGAGGCTTCTGTCTAACCCTGTCTCCGTCTTTCTTTTTTCACTATCTCCCTCTCATCAGCCACTTCAAAAGCTTTTGTTGGAAATGGGAATAAAACAGGAAGCCTCAGAGGGAGAAAGAGAGATAGGGAACACAGGGTTGAGAGTTTGTTACAGCAAACTGAGAACACCAGCATCTGTATGAAAGATGCAAAAACACACAGGTTTACATGATCCGATCAAGGCATGCATCATTTTTGTGTCAGTAGTATTCTTCATTCCAGTTGAAAGCTTTGTTTTCATTGTGCTTCCATTATCATGTTCAGTTTTATTTGCCATTGTTACATCTGGGGCTGCAGAAAGGCCCACATACTCTCCCAGCATCTTTTATTTTGTAGTCTTGTTTTTCATATGCAGTTGTGATGGATGTTGTTTGTCTGAGAACAGCGCGGGGGGGAGGTGAAAACTGATCGTGCTGCTCAGATGTTGAGTCGGGGAGCAGGCAATGGGGTCCTGGGATGTGTTATGTTTAATGCTAAACTGAGCAGGTCTCATAAGTCTGAAAAAAACAATATGATTGTAGCCTGAAAAGAACTGCAGTCTGCCAACAAAAGGCTATTAGAAGGTTTTTGTCATTTATTGTTAGTCGCCTACAGTCCATCAGCTGTCAACTTAAACAGGGCTGTATTGATTAGTTCGAAGCATTGAGCATTCGAACACTGCACAGCTTTGCATGTCATATCATTCAGCTTAAGCCTTGTATTTGCAGATAAGGTTCAAGCTACAGTAATATTATAATTATTCATATTCATATTATTCATATTATTATTATTATAAAAAAGTGTTTCAAAAGAATTGATTGAAAAAGATAAATGTAAGCATTACCAACATTCACAACATGGTTTTATCTAATGAAATATTCTGCTTCAGTCCTTTTTTTGTCAAGATTAAGCCTCTCAAAAAACATTTTCATTCATTTGGTACACCCCTAAATATAAACATAAGTCATGATAAGTAGAACTGGTCATACGTCTCTAATGTTAAGTTTTAATTGTGTTGTATTTTTGATTTTTAGGACTAGATAGTGCTTTTTATAAACAAATAGATCTTATCTTGGGGACTGCCTGATTATAATTCACTCATGTGTTTTTCTCACCATGTCATGTCTGATGATGTCATCCCTGCAGGGCTTCCTGATTGGAGCGCGACCTGAAAATGCGTGTGAGCCTATTGAGCCCCCTCCGAGGGACAACTTGACGGGCGCCTTCATCGTCCTCATCAAGCGCTTCGACTGCAACTTTGACATCAAGGTACAATGATTGCACTTGTTGTCGGTGTGTAATGTCAGAAATTGAAGTCCCTTCTGACTAAGCCACGCCACACCTTTCACAAACACCTCTATTTTTGAGCCAAACATAACTGTTTTAACTTTATATCCAAGCACACTCTAACTCCAGTAGCAGACCACGGCACTGGCTGTGAACAAACCTATGCGCAGCATTGTTTTTATTTCATTTGTATTTCACTAATCGGCCTCCAAGTGTAGTTTTTTAGGGAATGCTGTTTTACTGCATAGCAATATCTGGAAGTAATTGAACCCATCATTTATTTCAGCAGCTGTTAATTCACAAGGGCAAGCTGCCAAAACTATAATACTCTGTGTGTGCAGGCCTCAAACTGCATTTATATCGGAAGGTGTTTTAAAGTTGATTCCACAGAAGCTCTTAGATCAGCTTGTTCAAGCAGGAAAACAGGAAGTGACCATTTCCCTAAACATGATTTCCTGTATGAGCATCTATTCTGCCCTACTGCCTCTGTCTTTTTCATCTCTTCCTGCTGCTGCAGCATTTTTGTGAGGATGAAAAGTTCAGTCTGCCTAACATGTCAATGAGACGTTTGTAAGTAGGAGAGAGGTGATCTTCCTGAGTCAAGTGAGGCATCCAGCAGAGCAACAAGATGAAGGAGAAGTGGAAGACTAAGAAATATTACCCATATGACAATAAAAAGATCAGTCTCACCTGAGTTAAAGCCTGACTAACTGATACAAACTGGAACTGGGTCGGGGCTGTTATGAAGAAAACACATGATGTCAAGTGTTAATTTGCATAAAAGTGGAATTTTCTGCTCCAGTTTCATGCCCCCATGCAAGTTTCATCAAATAAATGACAGTAAGAATAAAATCTTACGATGACAACAAAATGCAAAGCACAAACACGGATGTTTGAGTCTTTGATGACACATTTCTCGGCACATAATTTCATCATTTACTGCAGGGTATAAAAGTTTTTCAGAAGTTTTTGGCAGATACTTCAGTAGTGAACACATTACCTATTAACTACACCTTATTCTCTTTGATGGCCAGCAGGGGATCACTCTACTGGTTTCAAAGATAAATCTGTTAACATGTAAGCTTATGAGGAAATGACCCTAATTCTCACTTGATTTATTACCTCAGTAAACAGTTCCCTAATGAGTTTATGGTCTCAATCTGTAGTTGCAGGCCGTCTTCAACTCAGCATGAAGTTCATTTTTAAAATGATGGCCTTGTTTACAGTAAAATAGATGATAAAGCAGGGTATACTTTAGGACCTGACTATTTTGTGATTGACTAGTTTCTACCACAGTGTGTCCTCGAGTTATCCATCAGATTCAATCAGATTATCCTCCCCAGTTTTACCCCTCTTGTCCAAATATGATCATTTATGACTACCAAAAGTCAAGATGGCAACCAACTGGAAAGCCTGATGTCTTGTGGATTTACAGTTGCCCATCACCCGTGAGAAGAAAAACTTCAGTGTTGTGATCTAAACACTTACATACGTTTGGCAATAGAGCTGGCAACAAGTGAGGAATATTTGTGCCAGAATTGAAATGATTAAGCGTGACATTTTTCCCTTGTGTTTGTTTGTTTTGGTAACCAAACTTTTGAACTTTTTCATTAAAGGAAACAAAATTGTCAATACGCATGTAAGGCCACCAGGCAGCTCCATTCCTAAATGCATCTAAAACCCTGTAGATTCAACCTTGTATATTACAGAGGAGAGAAAAGAAGAGAGGGGAGGAGATGAGGGGAGGAGACAGAGCCAGGGTTAAGAGAGCGAGAGCAGGGATGAGTAATGGCGTGAAGGAGAGGAAAGCACGCAGCCTCTTGGCATCCTTGTCTCTGCCTCTGCCTCTTTCCGTCTCTGTGTCTCCTCCTCATACTTTTCATTCTTACCTTTTTCCCTCTGTACCGTCTGAGTTCGCCTCACATTTCCTGTCTATCCCTCTTTTTCAATCCATTTTAGTAGCCATCTTGTGCTTTTTCGGTTTCCTCTCACTCTTTTCTTTCACTGTATTGTTCTCTGAACCAGCCATGCAGCCTTATAAGGTCTTACTGCATCACACACACACACACACACATGTTGACAGACAGGGCAGTGAGGTGTTCACTTTGCTGGAGTGTAACCAGACTCCACTCCACATAGCTATGTGTCAGACTGACGCACAATGTACACACAGTACACACAGTACGCACAGTACACACACACACACACACACACACACACACACACACACACACACGCACACACACGCACACACACACACCAGTCTATCTGAACTGTGTAAGATTTGCCATTTAACCTACTGCAGCTCTCCAATGAGCAGCTTTGACAACACTAAGATTTTCTTGTTGCTGGGCTCTGGTGCCATTTTGAGTCTTACAGCTTTTCTCACCGGCACCTATTTGACTTTCAAAACTAAGTTCTGGCATTCAGGCTTGGGGTGTTGCACTATGCCGGTACTGACCATAACCCTGGTGTTTAAAAAATAAAACTTGATATGTAATGTCAGGTAGATTATACATCTCCTTTCAGTTTTCACTTTGTCATCTTAGGTGGAGGTAATGAACCTTAATGCTGATTCCAGTCTACCCTTAAGCTAAGAAATTAATAAGAATATTTGTTCTTTCGTTTGCTTTCTTTTACAGTTCTGGTTACGCAGACTCTCCCTCTCCCCACTTACAGAGACAAAACACACAATAAAACAATTGTAAAGATTATTTTGACTGATAGCCCTAATTCAGGCCAATTTTTTTGAGTAAACATAGCAAACTTTGCCATCTTTAGAGGTAAAAGCAAAAACAAAAACACAATTGACAAAATTTAGTTTACACATAATCACACACTGTATATTTTCTATTTCGTCTGTATGTTAGATTGAAAGTATTCTTTTAACATTTATCATGATTTTAGAGTTTCTCGTAGATCCATAGCAGAACTTTTACAGCTCCTTCGAATTAAAGCAAAAATTAATTTTACATTTCCTTGAAGCCCTTGTTGATGGTGCTACTTGTCCTTTCACCTCTTTCTCTCTGTTTGTTTGTCAGCTTTTGGCTTTAATGTGACAAGTTTCTTTTTTTTAATCGCTCCTCACACCATCTGCTCTTGTGAGAAAGGGGATTGCAAGGTCAGTTGTTGTGAGGTGACACTTTATAACTGCTCACTTTAAAAGTCTTAAACTGTAGTGAAAAATATGTGCTAATTGTTTTATTGTGCATACCAGCTGCTGTGCTGTGAGAACTGATTTTTCTTGCGGGCACTCATTGCCTCCATATCATGTGCCAAAAACACATTTCTCATGTTCTTTGTCCTGTCATGTCCTCCACACAAACATGTTGTGTATCTGTCATTGGCCTCTTGTCCCAAAGACTACATTGGGGATTATTTCATGCTGAAAAAGTAGCTGCTCTGAGCTGTGGGAAAGTTTTATACATGGTAAACCTCAATAGCTTAAAACATCATCATAGGGTAGACAGAGTGGTTAAATAAAGATGCTTAACATGGGACCTTTGTTGTATCGAACCTCTCTCTCTTTCTCTGCATTTCATGTCAGTATCTCTGTCAAACTAAAAGCAAAAATGCCCCACAAGCTGATGTGTCTATTTAAGGCCATCTGTGGGTAAAGTTTTTGGCCTGCAGTTGTTTTTTGTGTTGCAGTACTGCAGTTGGCCACTGGAATACATAGCAGAGCAGACTCATTGTGCTTGCTCTCTCTATATAGGCCTTATTAAGGACCTGGTATTTCCCCTGAATGCTGTTTTACAGGATGTAGCAGTGCACACTCTGGCGATTGTGTGACCGTTTTTGCGTATTATGCTCTGAGTGCCAACATCGGCCTATCACAGGTATATCAGTGTCAGCCTGTATGTTAACCAAAGATGCTTGGGGTCATTTATAATGACTAAGTTTCCCGTCAAGTTTACTTCTTCACTGCAGTGATGTAAGACAAAGAAAGTTTATTTTTAATTTATGAAATATCTTGCTGCCATTATGTGTGACTGTCCCACGTCTGTTTGATAACCACGTTTGAGGGATCACTGCAAAAAATATGTATATCACCCGCTATAACGGTGTCGTTATTCTTTACTCCCTGTTATCACTATTGACATTGGCCCAAAAAAAAATCTACTGATCTCGCTTAAGTTTATGTATTTGGTCTCATGTCTATGTGCATGGAGAGTAACTGTCTGTCCTGTCAGACTGCTTGGGCGGTTATATATGAAGATTTCGGCTGGGTTGCCTTTGAGAAGTCGGGTGATATAGTAGAAAGATGTACAAATACTGAAAACACATCATGCTGGATGGATGGATCTTGCTCAGGACTAACATATGAGAGACTTGAGTTTGTGTTCATTATGTGTGTGAGACATTTTTTGTTGACCACTAATTTTTTCGACTTTTTGGACTAAAATGTTTTAATGAGTCCCCTCGCAGTTAACACATCCATGTGCAAACTGCCTTTATTCAAACTTTTTGTAAGGACTCATAAAGATGAAAACTGTTTAAAAAAGACTCATTTCTATTGGTTTGTTTTGACAAAAGGCTTTGATGCCGTCTGGAGTTTAAGGTTGAGGGAAGATCTTCTTTCTTGCCTCTTAATTTCTTTTATCTTCTTTCCAATCTCTTTTCTTCCCTTTCTCCTCCCTCACTCCCTGTCCTTGATTTCCTTCCGAAGGTCTCCCTTATATCTGCTCTCTCTCACACACACACACACGCTCACACACGCTCACACACACACTCACACACTACCACTCACACTCGTACACATGCACATGCCGAGCACACATACAGTCTGGCTGTGCTGTCTGACTTCTGTCTCCTCTGGTTTAATGATTGCTCATATCTACACACATCATCACATGGACTGTACATATTCAGTTGCTTTCTCTCTCACTTGCGCACACACACTCCCAGTTGCTTTTTTTTCTGTTGTCGCACTGTTGTCTTTCTCTCTCCCTCTGTCTCACACACACACACACACACACACACACACACACACACACACACACACACACACACATAGCTTGTCGCTAGCATTCAGCTGTCTACCTTGAATCTCTCTCTCTCTCTCTCTCTCTCTCTCTCTCTCTCTCTCTCTCTCTCTCTTTCTCTCTCTCTCTAAAACACACTCAGACTCACATGCAAACTCCCTCCCTCCCTCCCTCCCTCTTAGCCCTGCTCAGTTGCCTCCAGAAGCTGCAGGGAAACAAAGGAATAATAGATTCCATCTTGACTGAGACGGGACACTCGTGCGTGCGTGTGTGTGTGTACGTGGTACAGGGGTATCACCCCCCAACATCCCCGCTGTTTCGTTCCTCTGCCTTCCATCTCTTTCTGCCCCTCCTCAGCCTCCTTCAGCCATTAACATCCACTGAGCAGCGCAGGGTCTTAATGGATCCATGGATGTAATGTGCAATGTAATGGCCAATAAAATGGACACTCACCCACTTAACCCTCCGTCAAGTGTTAGATTCTCCAGTGG
>CAEMYA010000103.1:2980803-2991753 GCA_903131615.1 Diplodus sargus | reverse complement strand
GGGGGGGGGGGCGCTCATTGGTGACCTTTATGACCTCCTCAGGGAGAGGAGGGGGGTGAACAGGAAACCCAATACCCTTTTCCTTCCCTCTCCCTCCCATGAACACCCCTGTGCCTCCCATCGTTCTTTGCACAATTCTTTGCAGACTGTCTGTCCGTCCCCCTGCTGCCCTGCAATAACACACACACACACACACACACACACACACACACACACACACACACACACACACTCACACTCAGCAGGTCCATATACATTAAGACATAATGTTCTAGTTATGTAACATATGTACTGGTGATTGCTCTGGAACCACATTTTCCCCCTCATTCTTCTCTTTCTCTTATTTGCTGTCTTTCACTCATTTGGTCTCACTCTGCTGCCCTCTATCTGCCAAAGTCTTCTTTTTGGTCTGTTCCCCTCTTGTGTTTCGTTGACACTGATTCCATTAATTAAACTGGATGTGAACTGGATTATTGGAACAACTCTAAAACTCAATCCATTGATTTATTTTCTGTTGTGTGATGATTATGTGGATGTTTGCGTAAGGAGAGGAGAGATTTTAAAGAGAACATATCGGGGTGCTGGTTGGGATAAATGTAATCTGAGTTCATTTGGGATATTTTGCATTATTTTAAAGTGAATCTATGTGGGTTTTGCTGAACAGCAGCCAAAGCTGATGAATATTGGGTAATAGTAAACGGTGGAACATAGTGATGCAGAAATTCGAAGGGTCATAAAGTGTAAAAAGTGACTCATTTAGGTATCAAGCAATATCTATATAAGTTTGCTACCTTTAGCCATATGCACATGCACATGCAAGTACAGGTAGGGAGATGCACGGTCCTGCAAGTCCAGAACATTCAACTCACTTGACTGATTAGCTGATTATGCTATCTGCTACGTGCATTACAATCATTGCATTTCTTCATCGACTCCGTAAAGCATGCAACATGACCGGTGCCAGCTGACATGCAAGAAAGTAGTTCCTTAAGACCTCTCTCCCTTTTGTCTCTCCACATATAGAGTGAAGTAGCCATGTAGCCTACACTGCGTCATCATTTGAGTCAATCAGGTCACTCCAGATTTTAATTTAGATTTTTTTTTTTATTATTATTATTTGTTGCAAACTTTCGAAAGTTTGCTTAAAATTCGCTTGACATTTTATGGGAACATGGCTGATGAGCTGAAACTTGCTATAAAGCCAATTGAGCTACAGAATCATCACTGTGAGTGACCCCTTTCACAATGTTACTTGAAAAAATTAATTATAGCTGCTTGAAAAGAGCATAAATCGGTCTAGGAATTGGTTGTCTCCTGGTCTGTGTGTTTCCGGTGACCAGAGTATTGTGTTAAAACACCAGTGGCTGGTAGAGGTGACAGCTGTTTATCTGGTGGAAAATTCCCCCATCGGACACCTCGGCCATGCTTTGAAACTTGCCTGGCAGAGGGCAGTCCAGACTAAACGTCCTGTCTGGTATTCCAGGAAGCTGTGAACTTTATGTGACGGGGCAGAGATCAGGCATCGTACTGTAAACAATCCTCTCATTGACAAACATTTACCAGAAGAGTGTATTAAAAAACTCTACAGTTATGATAGAGACGCAAGCCAGACTGAAAAGTAGGCCAGGCCAAAATAACAATAAACTGCATATGATAAGATATTAAGACCATGTAGAAACAGACTACCATTATTGAAAGGTTTATGATTCAACTGTGAAACATATCTTGGTCATAGCTCTTTTAAAACAAATGTAACTGTCAAACTTTTAGTTAGTGATATGTGGTTGTAGTCTAAGGAACCCTGTATCACTGTAATAAACTGTATTGGAGTCACTTGAGCATCAATTGAGGAAAGAAGTGTATAAATTTAGTTGGTAACCTTTTATTATTATTATTATTACTTTTTAAACAGCTGCATACTTCCAACCCTGTATGGATACTGAATCTGTTAAGTTGTATACAGGTGTATGGGACGCTGCTGGGAAGTAAGCGGGTCTGCAGATGTATTTTAAATGGAAGGAGGTGAAGAAAACCCCAAATAGTTAAAGAATCATAATCAAGCATGAAGGCGGGCGGTGACCAGTCTTGTGAGTCCAGACAGTGAGGCTCTTTTAGTGGCTAGGCAGACTAGCTTACCCATGAGTGGTAGCTTAATCTGTCTAATTTTCTGTTCAGCACAGTTAAAGTCGACTGCGCATGTGGTGACGTGATCTGCGTCCATGACGGGATACGATTGGCAGCTGCTTCCATCCAGTTGAAATGTTTTTGCAGGAATCCAGTGAAGACACACTGAGGTTGAAGTCCCTCAGCTTATCCTTGGGTGTGGCTAAGCTCAGTCTCCTTCAGTATATTACCACCAAACCCAACATGTCGTAATAGATCCTTGATGAGTTGGGAGTGGTCGCAGTTGCCTTGATTTGTTCAGTAACAAGAGTAATCTGTCCAGTCAGCTCGTGTGGGTCTGCAGCTTAAGTCGGTCAGCATTTGTTTCTGCTGGCTGGTAATTTCCCGACAAACCTCGCTTCCTACCCCCTAACAGTAAGTGCATCTCATCGTGAAGCGGCCTGTTTGTGCTACAGTGACCTCACAGCCCCCGAGCGACACACACACACACACACACACACACACACACACACACCTCAGTCTTTACTCAAACAATGATCTAGCTTCCTCCCGCACATGCTCTCTCAGTCTCATGACAGGGTATGACTATGGCTGACTGGATGTATGACTAGATGTGGGTGTGTTGGTGTGTGTGTGTGTGTGTGTGTGTGTGTTAGAGAGAAAGAGGGCAGTAGCCATATCTCATGAGGCTGTGTCGTTTTTCTGTGTCGTTGTTATGTCTCTGGCAAATTGCTGTGGCAATAAACAGCTCAGCCTGCTCCCTTTGGCCGACAGGGTGCGCGCACACACATACACACACAATCTACACACGACATATACTGGAACTAATACTTTTTTTTAATTACAGATCACAGTGTCAGTGTACCTGTACATTTCTCTTCCGCACAACACTTATCTTTAAAATGTTTCTCCAGATACTTACGGACAAAGTATTTTCTCACATTTTGGCTTTTTTTTTTTTTTTCTTTTTTACAATCACAAGAAAACACACAACCTCACATGTGCAGTACTGATTTGGCAACATATAATGGAGGTATGTTAGTAAGGTTTTTGTTATGCAATGCTTTCTAGATGCAGAGGTGAGAAGGAGGACTTTGAAATATTATTTCAATCAAAGATGATCAAAAATAGTTTAAGAATAACTACACATTGGGACAGGAGGCATCATAAAATGTGTGATAGTTATCTTTATAACTTCTTTAGTGCAAATATAGGCTGTCTCACACACAGTGAAGTGGGTTTCATGAATTGCAGCTGTGTTGTGTTATCAGTGTACACTGCCTCTCCCTGCAGTTTGCAGTTTTATTGAACTCTTTATCTAATCAGCTGTCTGGACCTTGAAACTAAAACCCAGCTCTGCGCAGCATTCCTCTGAAACAGTAAGGAGAGAGAAGGGAGGGGTGGGGATGAAGGAGAAAGGGGGGAGGAAATGGATGAGGGAAGGGGGGGGAGTAAAGGCGGGAGAATGGGTTGGGCAGATTTCTGAAGAAGTTGGCAGCCGGGGTGATATAACCAGGGTAATGAGGGCAGAGAGAGGAGAGAAGGAGGAGGTTAAATTTAGAGAAGAGGAAGAGAAAGAATGGGAGTTTTTTTTTTAAAGGGGGGAGGAGAAATAAAAAAGAGGAATGGTGGGAGGAGGACGCTTGTGGAGAGGAGGAGAGAGGATGGGGGTGAGAGGAACAAGAGCATGAGGGTGAACGGGAGGAGAAATTAGTGGATGTAGAAAATTAAATGGGAGACAGAAGGAGAGATGGTTAGGGAGGAGGAAATGAGGGCCTGATTAGGAGCTGCTGTCCAAACAGCAGAGGAGCAGAACAAGGCTTAGCTGTGTCTGATACAGTTGAAGGTAATTTAAAACAGTGGAGGGATGTGTACTCTTACAGACCTCCCAACAGCCTGTTTATATGCTGAGAACAAATCAGGCTCACCTTGTTTTGTTTTATTTTTCCCCTGAAATCTCATGTCTGTTTTGTGCATTATAAATAGAAGTGAGTTAGTCAGTTTATGTCTGGAGATGAGGACATGAGGAGGAAGGTTGCTGTCACTTCCCTAACTCGTAATGTGGGTGTCATTTATTTTCCAAAAAAAGAGACAAAACTAGGTGATACAGGTACCTGCATCAAATGTCAGTCAGTCTTATTCATTACAGCAGCATCATTGCTAGACTGCATGTAAAAGTCGTGAATGAAATACATTTCGATGAAAACTAACATTTAAATGTTTCTGCTGCCTTAATTCTAGCCCTTACTGCCAGGGACTGTTGAATAGATGCTCTTCAACTTTGGTGGTCCTTTTGTGGTCTTACAGCTTCACATTTGCCTAAACGAGGTTCATAAACATTCTTAAGACGGTTGATAACCTATAATGTTTCATCGTTTAGGTGAGAAAAAAAGACACTCGCTGAGTCTTGACTTGAACTTGAAACACTTGTTGAGCTGTGCTGCTCAGACTCATTTACACAAAGCTGAGGTCAAGTCTGCTCTATGCAAATGCAGACCGGTGACGGCAACAAGCTGCACGCTGGTGGTTTGTACTCCCTGAACCTCACAGGACGACAGTTTGGAAGAAAAATGGATATGAAAACTAGAAGACAGAGAGGTGGAGAACAAAGACAGCAGTGGAAGAGGGGGAGAGGAAAGTGGAAGTGTTTTTACCTGCAGCACTGCATGAGGAGACAGTGCAGAGGCTGCAGACATACACAGCAGAGAAGATGCAGTACTTATTAACACACACACACACACACACACACACACACACACACACACACACACACACACACACAGTGGTGATGCAGCAGTAATTAGGGATGCTATCAGCAGTCTGTTTCACCACCAGTCTCACAGACACTACTATAGAGTTAGATCGGCAGATGTGATCTGTGTGTGCAGGCGTATTTAACGTCATAGATGGCCATTTTTACCTTAAATTCATTTATGTCATATCCATTATGTATTGGCCGTTTGTATAATGAGCTTTTAACTGAATATACTCAGGACAAACAGCTTTGTAGAGCCCCTGCTGCTCCTGCTGGGATCCAAACAGTTGAGTCCAACAGCAGTGAGTCAGGCAGCTATAGGTGGCACTGCTTACACACCTCCAGTCAACTGCGATCGAGGAGAGCTGGATGTTGCACACATAAATACATGCACACACACATTATCAATAGGACAGCGACCTGTAGTGTAAACTACTTTAAAATACTTCAACAATTGACGGGAAGCAAGTTTTTATCATCCTTCACACGTTCACAGGAAGCTGCTCGACACAACCACACGGTCCAGCGCTGTTGGCCTAAAAGCAGCTGCGGCCACCTTGCTGGAGGGCATGAAAACTCTTAAAGGCCCGAGTGTGCTTAACGCAGTATCTGAGAAATCCTTTCCCAGATCTGGGTTTCATGCAGTGTTTTAATGAAGGTGCCCCACCTTACCTGAAATGAATAGTGTGTCCGCGGAGGCAGGATGTAAACAGAGGTAGTTATCTGCAGGGTATCTGAAGGTGGTAACCACTGTCAACACTGTAACTAGAGCCTGACCGATATGTGGTTGTTGGGGTTGATAACGATATCCAGAGGATTGGCTGATATACTCAAGTCATTTTTGTCGCAAATGTTTGATTTGATGGATGACTGCAAAAAATGTAAAGCAGGATGCTTTACAGTTCAACAGTAAACTTTATTTTCTCAAGTGTCATCAGTGAACTGAGATGGTAAACTTCACTTGAAATGGAATAACTCCACCCCAACCATCGAACTGTGTTCTTTAAAACCAAAATGCTTCCATACAGGCTGATGTCGACAACATGTATGCAGATACCGATATAGCTGTGATAGGCCGATATCTATGTACATAGGCTGATATCATCAGCCAAACGATATATCGATGGGGCAGTTATTGTAACACCTCACAGTCAGTACTTTTAACATTTCCTGAAATTTGGAGTTAAAATATAAAGTACAGGAGGGGAAAAGAAAGGGCAGATTGTCCACTTGTTTATCGATCACCGATCTTAAATTGGGTCGCCAAATACACTTGGATGGTCGTTAATATATCTGGGTGGATCTCCTAAGTAAAGTATACATATGGTAACACTGTGTATTTCAAGATTATATCAAGTCTTGTGTATGTTAGAATATATATATAATGTGTTGTGAAATTAGTATAAGTGTTGATATATCCTTCTGTTTTCAGTCCTTCAAATATCATAGTAAGGGCTGCTAAAAATATGTAATATCCTTTACCTTCATACAGTTAACCTTTTTTTGTTATCACTTGCTTTATTATTATCATGAGAATAATATCACACCCGATATTCATTTGATGCAAATTTCAGGCCTCGACTTCGCTTAGGCCTCGCTTACATGTCACACTGTCTTTTTAACCCCCTTCCAAAAAACTTCAGGACCTTGTTTTCTCTCCAAAGAAAATAAAAAAAAATGGCGAGTCCTGTCTGCCTTTTTAGAATCCATAATTGGTCCACTTAACGATTAAAACCTACAGGGTCTGAGCTGCGGGCCAAGTCAAAAGTTGGTCAGCACACCACAGGGGGCCACGATGAGAAAACACATTTCAGATGCTTCTTATGCTTCCACTTTGTTTTTAAATCCAAGAATCCAAAAATAATCTGGACAGAAAAGGGAAAAACACAGCTAGAGGTTTCTGCTGCAGAGTCATCCGGTCACATGACAACAAAAGATTTCAAGATGCCCTTGAGAAAGGCACTTCGGTTTTCCAGTGTTGTTTCTCTAAAGCTGTACAGGGTTATTGACCTTGAACAAAAAAGTTAAGGGAAGTATAATGTTTCTCCGGCATTGCTTTGGTGAAATAAAGAGGTGAAGAAGTTCAACTAAACTGTGAAAATATTAGTTTTGATGTTTTTCTTTCATAATTTAGTTGGGTTTTTGAAGACTGAAGGACAACAGCAGGATTTTTATGCATGATCCCACAGTGTTGATGACAATTAAACAGTTTAGTAAAGGCTCTTAAATTGTACACTGGCAATGGTGCTACAGCTCTTTACAGCGCTAGAGGAGTGTATTTGGTGTGAGCTTGTGCGTGTGTTTAAAGCGACACACTTGCCCTCTATTGATTGACTTATTTCCAGAGGTTTCACGTCACAGTTTCCCTCTCTCCTTCTCTCTTTTCTGCCTCTCTGTCTCTTGTTTTTCTCCCTCTCTTCAGGCTCTCAGGAATGCATTGAATGTCCTTATCTTTGCCCATGCAAACACAAGGGTGAGCCAGCAGCAGAGGTTGAATTCCTCTGCAGATCCCAGGCAGACAGACTGCACCACACACTGGCATCTAGACAGCTCACAGCCAGAAGGGCTCCTTACTCTTACTGTAAAATCTCCCCGAAAAGACGCTGAACCAAACTGTACCGGTCGGTTAAAGAGTCAGTGACCCGTATTGGCCACAACTGGTGAAAATCTGGCTTGTGGCAGCTGCTAAAGTAGTTTCCTATTTGCATGACATGATTTCCGACAACTGTTGAGGTGTAATGTGATGCAAACTACACTACAAGCACGTATCGCATCCAAGTTGTATTGTGTAGCTTATCAATCGTGGAACACGAGATAAGTGGGGTTTGACACATCCAACAAATCACTGCCTGAAAGCTCAACAGCAGAACCGGTCTCTCGACTTTTGCTGCAAGGTGACATCATGAGGACAAGGTGTGAGCACCTTACTTCTGCAGTTTATCCTGCGAACATCGTGATTAGAGATAAAATGGTAACCTCTTGCACAACTTTCTGCACTTTCATCTATCTAACTGGACTTCCTGTATTGATTTGTGCCCTGACCCGCTCTGCAACACATACTTTTCATTATTCAGTTGTTGGCAGTTGTTTGGATAAAACGTTTAAAGGTTAATATGATGAAAATTAGTGGATGAGTTTGTTCCCGAAAAAGCAGTAACCTTGGCAGTGTAGAAATAGTTCTGATAACAATACTCTGTTTTTATGTCATTTCAAAAATGTTTAACCTCAGGCCCTGACAAACCTGTGGCTGTAATCAGTGCAGCGTGTCCCACACAATCGGCACTGGACGGCCATTCCTGGTGGATTTTTGGCTGATTGAGCATGTAGAATTGGCGGGTCATCGGTGAGAGAAAAATCACTCTGATTGGCTGTATAGGTAAGCAGCTCAGTGCATGAAAAGAGAAACGGAAAAAAAGCAAAGGAAAGCCGTTGAGCCTGTCGTTGTATTATCCATGATTTCACCCATTTAGTGCGGTTTCTCCTTACTTTTTACCGGTGCTATTTGCAACTTTTAACCGACACATTCTTGTTTAAAAAAGGCTATGTTTTCAAAAGTGCTGCTCGGTGGCTGTCAGCTGTAGTCTTTATGGTGTGTTCAAGTGCGGCTTTTTTGGCGGAGAGACAGGGGAAGTGAAGCGATGCACCAGTCAGCATTCGTCACAGCTATGACGTCAGTTTGCTGCGTCGGGGCCTTTTTAGATGGACCACGAGATGTCAGCGTCTGTCTGATTCATCTCAGGTAACTATGATTTATTGGCGCATCATGTGTTTGCTTTGTGGAAATTAATCAGAGCAGCACGATGCACAGTTGGAAAACAAATAAAGAGTTAGAGCTCCATCAGTCAGGATCAGGGAGGGGAGTAGGGAAAACACCACGCTGAAGTTTGTTTTATATTCATAGGTTGGACTGGTTATGATTATATTAAATCATGTTGCCCCCAAATGATCAATTATTTTCTTTGTTTAGTTGATTAATGATTTAGTGTTAAATTCATCGGTGATGTCTTACAAGCTTCCCCTTGTCAGACTGAAATCTTCCTCCACCTAGCTCACTCTCTATTCCTTCAAATCACACACTCACACATCCAGACGCAGTATTGTGTGTATGTGCATTACTTCCCCAGACGTTCCTGCTTCTAGACGCACACAGTCGCCATTGATACCTCCACACAATACACCCTCACAAGAAAACACATGGGGATCACAATGCCGCGGCTGCCATACGCGCTGCTTCACGTATGCCCGTGCATAAAATTACAATGACAAGGAGCAGACAAAAGACAGTGCTGTTCTGCATAAGGATCCGCGCAGGCCACAATGCATGCGCACAGATACACACACACACTCACAAACACACTGTTCACCCCTCACATGTCTAAATGGATTCCCTTCACCCAAGAGTAACTGTGTAAGCTGTTGTGAGGAGGCCTGGCTGAGCTGCTGGGCTAACACACGACGCACACTCACACACACACACAAACACACTGATTGCTCAGGTTAGTGTGAGAGACGGCCTTCTATTATTTAACAGAGCAGATGACTTTCAGAGTGTGACCCCAGGTTTTTCCTGCGCTGCCACACATCACGGTCTCACTCTCACTGTCTGGCTTTTGGGTCGGGTGTTAATTTACCACAGCAGGTTGGCACATGCTCTGACTAATAATTAACATGAGCATTTCCTCTGTGGCCTCAGGTGGCGGTGGCTTAAAAAGAGGGAAATCACCATGAAAGTCTCATACTTTTGTTAAATATTAGCAAAAAAAAAAAGAAATCCTAGGCAAGTGGGTTTAAACTGATAAGGCAACCTTTCCTTGACTGCATCGCAACACTCACACGACACCTCATTTCATTTAATTTTGGGTCACTTTTGTATTTTACGTGTTTTTGAAAGCACAAACGGATGACCACTGAAGCCCACGATGTGTACACGTGTTGTGTGTTCTTGTCTTTTTCCTCTCACATGTATGATGAGGGGTGGAAGGAAGCAGGCACTGGTTATGTTTGCAGTGTTGAACAGTGTTGTCCCATAGGCACAGATTGTCCTCATATCATGCAGGCCTACTGTGTTGTATCAACATTTAGTTTGGATGCTTCAACAAACTGAATCTATTAGTTTAATAAAAAAGGAATTCTTATTATTATTATTATACTGAGGATCACTGCCTTCAGTCCCATTAGTTTTATGTCAAAGTTTGAGTGACATTACACATACTGATACAAATAGTTTTTCTCCTCAATGTCAGAGGAAACAATCACTATCTGGAAGTCTCTCTCCATACGGTATAAACACATAATGATTCACTCCAGGATTGTAATGTCACATCCTATTTCCTCCACCACATCTGCTGTGAGCCATCGGCCACAACAATGGTTATACAGGATGCTGTAGCCTCTATACCGTGTCAGAGCCACGAAAACAGCCTCCCAGGTGGAAGATCCTCATTACATCAGCTTCCCGTGCATCCATGACGCGGCCACACACGGCCCTCGGGCTGCTGGAAATCCTTTTTAGTGTCTTCAGCATGAAGCTTTTTCGAAAGCACAACCTGCTGTGGAATTTAAGTTTGAAGTTAAAGTGGTGTACAGTAGCTGCACATCCGTTTGAAGCCACAGAATCTGTTCAGCGGGTCTATTTCTGGTGCAGCTTGCTGTGTCATTATATTAATGTTATCACAATGACATATTACAACACAGCCGTCTAAATTTTCAAGGCCATTGTGTGATGTAACATTCAATCTATGTTTCTGAGCTTCCAGCAGAGAGAAAACCCAGAACATATTTTTTAAATGTCGACTCTTAGTGACACACATTAGACGATAATAATTGAGCCTCGACGCAGACTTTGAAACGGCCCGGCCTGCTGGTTTTGTGAATTTGAACGTGAAGGTGTTGACAGATATGAGAAGAAAAATAAATTGCCTTTTAGAGGATAACAGCTGCAAACACACCCACAGTAAACAGGATACACTCGGGTGAAAGCTGTTTTCTTGCAGCAGCGGGAGGCTTAACCTTTTTCTGAAGAGGTATGATTAATGACCGTGAACATGCTGCTGTGTTTGACCGTGTTTATA
>CAEMYA010000103.1:2970281-2980750 GCA_903131615.1 Diplodus sargus | reverse complement strand
ACACACACACACACACACACACACACACACACACACACACACACACACACACCAGTTGCATATGTGGCATAGCCTCATTTAACGCTCAGCGAAAACCATAACTGTAACCTTGTAGGGCCGGTCTATATAAGCTTCCACATTACTACAGTTGTATATGTGGTCAGACTCGTTTTCCCCTTTTTTCATACTCATACTGTTTTCTGTCTGGCCATGTCGGTGTTGTTTGAGAAGATTTAGTTCACTGAATGGTTTTTGTATGTATCAGTACATTACGTACATCAAAAAAAATATGTGTCACTTGTCATCGACTAGACCGAGACCAAAATATCGTCCAATGGGTCTCACTGGACGTGGCGGGACTTCGAATCTCAATTTAAAAAAAGAGCCTAAACAATTTCTCTTCCAAACAAAAAATGTTACTCAACTTAAAATATTGAAATGCAACCAATGTTGCAACTAACTTTTATCTTCATTAATCAATTAATCTGCTGATTGTTTTCACAATAAATAAATTAATCGTTTAGTCTACATTTAGAAAAACGATGGAAAATGCTCATTAGAATTTACCTGAGCCGAAGTGACGTCTTAAACTTGTTGATTTTGTCCAATCAGATGTCCACAACCCAAAAACGCTTCATTTGCAGTCATAAACAACAAACAAAAGGAGCAAATGCTCATATTTAAGTAGCTGGAACCAGCAAATGTTTAACGTTTTGCTTGAAAAATGAGACAAAAAAAAAGATTAATCGTCTGTCAAAATAGTAGTAAATTATTTTCTTTCACACCAAAACTACTAAACAACAACTGTAAATACAATTTACAGGCAGTAATGTAAGAAATTAAGCAAAACATCAAGTGCAACTAAAATGTATTAAGATTTTGAGGAATGGTTAATCATGAATTGTTTACTTGACACCTGACTAATATTTAAATGTAAATTTCTTAGAGACTTATTAGAGTGTTTGTATTTAAAAACCTCGGTCGTGTCTTTGCATTTGGATTCAGATGTTTCGTTCTCAGGCTCAGGCCATTTGTGGTGATCAAAACCTGTGACTTTTGATATATAAAATAATAAATCATAGCACATCTAAAAAGAAACAAGTGCAGTAGATAGAGTCACAAGTTCAACATGTGATGTGCTGTTTAATCAGGTAAAACCAGTGTGGAGCTCAGTCACCTGAGATGAGCAGTCAGTGTTTATCAGGGAGGAGCGAGCTGTCAGAGCGTTAAATGCAAACATCTTGTCTCTTATAAACACTTCCTGGGAAACGGGCTGTAAACATGATGCTGGATGCAAGCCACAGTGTTCCTCTATCTGCTGCCTCCTCACGCTGCTGTTGTTAATAAGATGCCGACAGACTGAAAACTGCAGTATTTATTGTCCTCGTAGGATTCAGTTTGCAAGGCCTGATCCTAAATTAGTTCATATCAGCAGTCGAGGGCGTCTTTAAAGTGGAAGTGGTGCACTTGTAAGGCTAATGTTGGTGAATAGAAGTACCCGTACATGTACCTCATGTGGTTTGATGCCGCTGTGTTGCATAGTGGAAATAAGACTTGGTCAAATTATCAGACACAAAATAAATTTGACACACGAACTTCACCTTCGCATTGGGTTGTTTTTAGACTTGCAGCAGCTGATGCTAGCCGGTTTTACAATCACCAGGTGTTTGCATTGATCCACATCATAATCTGGGCTGTAAATGTTTTGTTTCCTCACAGGTCCTCAATGCCCAGAAAGCCGGGTACAAGGCAGCCATTGTTCACAATGTGGACTCCGATGACTTAATCAGCATGGGATCCAATGATTGTAAGTTGCCACCTCCTCATTACGCATACACACCTTTAGCATTTAGCATCTTACAGCTGCTTGGTTTTGTGTCTCTGTTGACAGATGAGGTTTTTCTTTTAATCCCTAAAAGCCTGAGGAGAAGCTGAGCAGTTTTATAGTCAGACATCCATTTCAAGTCTCTCGATATACTCGAGGAAGGATGTGATGCCCTCCAGCATCGCGTCACTCCCTTACTATGAATCCACACAGTCCTTACTCTGGCCCACTTTTCTGATATGACTATCTGGGTTCCCCCGTCCAGTAACGTCTCACCTCCTCTCACTTGAAGGGGTGCAGCACAGTCATAGATTATTCAGAGGGCTTCTTGACCTGGTTTGTGTTTTTAAGAAGGGAGTCGACCTCACAAGCTGATATTTGTTACAGACTTGGTAGAGCGACTTCAGGTCACTGAAAGTGTCAGCAAGCTTCAACTCAAACCGCACCGCACACTTTTTCAAAGCCGGAATTGATGGTGGCGCATTCACAAATTCATGAACCAGACAGTCCCACATGAACGGCCACTTGAGTCAGTCATGCTCTTGGTCTTCAATCTTCGCACAAGTCTCAACTACTAACTAACAAACAATGGTAACATATTATGTCCCTTCCAGAGAGACTGATGTAATTTGATCAGTGTGGTCAACACGTACAATCTGAATTTTTATGAGGGTGACCCCACCTTAACAGGCTTTTGTCAGAAAATTGTTGACTTAGACAAAAACAGCCTCAACTCAGAGTTGATTCCAGTATGTCCTAATGTCATTTTAAGACTATTTTGATGATTATCGAGATAACATCGTGAAGCAAACTCTTATCAGTTGCTGAAAACCGCTTAAAAACTGTCAAAGTCTCATTTCAGGTCTTCTCTGAAAACACAGCGTCATGTTTCAAGGTCGTTCAATAGAGTCGAGCATTGATTCGCAGTCACATGACATATTAATACTGTATTTTTTTTTTCTTTTCTATTTTTAGTGGATGTTATGAAGCAGATAGATATTCCCTCTGTGTTCGTGAGCGAGGAGACGGCCAACTCTCTGAAGGAAGACTACACGTATGACAAGGGGTAAGTCTAAACCCGCATCGCGTCTCATTTTTCTGCTGATCAATACAACCACTGAGCAGGTTTTTCTTCTCACACCGAGCGTTTCGCAGCTCTCTCAGTGTAACGTCGTGAAGAGATGCTGGCTGCTTTTTTTTTTTCTGCTCAAAACTGCCTGCCCATTTTTTTATTTTTTTCAGTTGAATCTAAAGGTGTTGTAGAATAATAATGCGCGCAGCGCTCACTGTGATGTATCGAGGCAGAGGATTTTTCTTGTGACGTGTTGTCACCGCTGCTGAGGTGGTAATGAAATGTCTCAGCCTGTCAGAGGAGCCCAGACAGCCTTAAAGTACCATTTAATTTGTGTCTGTCTTTGTGTGTGTGTGTGGGTGAGTGTGTTGCTTGTCAGATACCATCCAAAATCCATGAGGGTTATTCCCGAGTCTTTTGCAGAGGAAAGAACACCAAACATGGTTATTGGCAGAGTTTTGTCAGTGTGGACCAAAGAGGTTGTTACAGATTTGATTTTGACTGCTGTTGAGGGGGTTCTGTTTAATAGGCAGAGCCCTTTACACCGTGTTAATTAATAATGTGGGTTTTTTTGGGGGGTTTTTTTTACACAAAATTAATCTTTTCAACGTTTCAACCGAAATGAAGAGCCAGGCTGAAACGCTGCCACTGTTAAGTCACATGCGATGTGTTTGTTGATACCTGCCAACTCATAATGACTGTGCCTGTTTTTTTAGGGGACATGTGGTCCTCATGCCAGACTTCAGCCTGCCACTGGAGTACTACCTGATCCCCTTCCTCATCATCGTGGGAATCTGCCTCATCCTCATTGTTGTTTTCATGGTAGGTTCCATTTAAGACATCTTCATTTTTTAATCACAGCAAACAGGTTCACCGAAGGATTTTAAGGCAGATGGTAATCTTTTTAGATTTTTGGGACCCTGTCACATTTATTGGACAGTATGACAGCAAAGGGTATTTATTATTATCACTATTATTATTTATTTCCTTTGTGAAAATAGGAGGTTTGCCCAGGTTAAAGTTTAAAAGCTCAGTCAAGGAATAAGATACTCTGTACTTTTTGTGATGACAGTTGCCTGAGGGGTGAAAATCATGTTTGTCATTGTTGATAACCGAAATAAGTGCTTACCAAAATACTTTTCAGGCCACTTGTCTACGCTTAAACCTGTACTGTAACTGATGCAGACCAGATATTAATGTTTTTGGAAAAAAGATTAATTGAGTATGACATCCCTATGAGCTACATGGTTCTTTATCTTTGTAAGTTTAACTTCACTGAAGAGAACCTACGAATAAGGGATAGGTATTTGGTCAACACACTGTCAATAGCTAGCATCTGAGATTACAAGAAATACAGCTAAAAGAAAGGTGAGATAAATGGGCACAAAATCACTTGTTAACCATGATACTATGGTTAGGTGGGTTATAAGGCTGCAGCTACTCAGCTACCAAAGCACTCAACTTTCACTTTAATTTAGTTCTGTAAATTTGATAATTGGAAAGACAACATTTTGAGTCCAGAAAGGCTCTCTGTCAGGTACCAGACCTCAGCGTGCCACTGTAACACTACTTCCATTAAGTCTAGCATCCAATTTAGACTTAAAACTGAATGTAACATTGTTGCTTGAGTGACAGAAATCACAGTTACACATTTTTGGACTCAACACCCAAACAAGACGGGTGTGTACGTGTGTTCTGTGTACTTTTTCACTTTTTTTTCTTCTCGCTGCCGTCCCTAGATCACCAAGTTTGTCCAGGATCGACACCGCGCTCGGAGGAGCCGCCTGCGCAAAGATCAGCTAAAGAAACTTCCCATCCACAAGTATAAGAAAGGTACGGAGGCAGTCAAACGTCTTTAATATCTGTGTGTGTACCATTTACATCTTAAAGTCATTTGACTGTAAGTGAACACTGCTTATTGAAAAAAACAAAAAAAAAGTCAATGTCTGCCTCATTTGTGTGCTGGCTTGAGGTTGTTGAGTCTTCCTGAAACAACAGATCGAACATCATCTCTGTCTGCTTTAGTCTCACTCTAACCTTTGACCTCAGAGTGTGTGTGGAGATGCTGCTTACACCCTCTACCAGGCTGCTCTTTCCTCACGTGATTTGGCCCCAGAACAGAGATGTCATCAATGCATTACAACACATCATTCCTCCCTGGAGCTGTGCACCTTGGAGCTAATCGGATTAATATGGACTTGATTTTTCCGCAAAACCCTCCGCGGCGGATTAGAGCTCCTCTCTGTTGAGACTGGACACATGACTGATGGTTTGGAATGCAGTCTCAGTCATGCCAGAGGCCTGATGGGGGTTGATAGTTACGTGTATTTTGTTTTTTTCCTATCTCAGACTTGTTGAGCAGATGTACAGTATGTGCTGCTCGCTTGTAAGCACACAGCTCCCCCCCAACCCCGTCTCATTACAAGGGTCCGACAGGCTGTAGCATTGTTTTGAGATGCAAATCCTCTTTGTGCTACGGTCAAATAAGTTTTGTCTGTGTATTTAGAGGTTTCTGTGCCGGCTGTGTTTCCTCTGGCAGCTGGAAAGCCCCCAGACTACCATCAGCTGTGCAGGGGAACACCGGGCAGCTTTGTAGACTGCCGGCGGTGCATTATAAGTAGCCCCCTTGCAAAGCTGCTAATTGAGGTGGTTATGAGTCAGGCAGCTCCTCCCCGCCTGGCAGTAGCAGATGCACGTGCAACACGCCAGCCAAAAGCGGTGTGTGTTGCTCAGATAGCTGGTTTTGTCACGTCAGGCTCTGGTTGCTGCGTCTGCATGCAGCGGCCACTCTGACTCAGGGTTTCCACCAGGCACTGCTGCAGTCGACCTTGGCCGCTGCAGGGAGTTCAGATGTCCAGGAAACGGCCTCCCCGGGCGGCGTCTGCGCCCCTGTCAGCTGAGTCAGAGTGTTTGGCGACACAGGAAGGGGACACCAAATCTCTACCTAATCACCTTTTAAGCCCTGCGCTCTGGAGCAATGCTAGCTTGGCAGGGACCCGAGTGCCCTGGTTTGAGCACTGGAGGGCTGCAACAGCAGCAGGACAGTGCTGCTGTTGTCTAGTAGGGTTTATTGTTGGGTCAGTGTTCACATCAGGTAAAAATAAGACCTCTAAAAACAGAAGCTGCTTCTCTGAACACTTTGTGCTTAATTGGAATGAGTGCAGCAACTGGAAATGGGCTAACCAATAAAGTTTTCACAACTTTCAACAACAATGGAACAGTCAAGAGGTTTCAGCAATGCACAGAATAATTTAGCTGAATTATTTTCAGGTTAACAACAGAAGATAAGTGCTTCGATTTTACACATTAGGGGCCTTCATGAGGCTAGCAGCTCGAGGCTTCGCTACTAGCATAGCACATCCAGGTCTCACCCCAACCGCTGGTGGTCCTGTTTGTACTGCGGGGTCATTTAGGTGCCAGGTTTTGACGAGGAGAATGCATGGAGCAAGTTCTCCCTGTTTGATATTGTTCTGGTAGTGAAATGTGTAATCGCGCTATGAAACATGAACTTTGTGGCCTTGTGGAAAACAAAAAAATACCAGAAGCTCACTGTGCATCTCTAACACAGAAACAATGATGAGCCAGAATCACAAAGCTGCTGTTACAGTAGCTCGTCAGACCTCCGGCAGTCATTGTTTACATCGTGCTGATTGTGTTTTTTTGTGTTGTGACACACAAGGAATTTTCAGCTGTAGAGTTTTGTTGGAGCAGCTCAGTTCCAAAGAGGTTCCTGTGACGCTGATGACCTGCTGCTGTTCCACTTCCCATCCCGAGGTTTTTGGGCAGCGTGCCTAAACTTAGGGCTCAGAGCATTGGCGTTTGTGTGTGTGTGTGTGTGTGTGTGTGTGTGTGTGCGTGCAGCATAAAGTGGGAAGGATGCCTAATGGCGCCTTTGGCCTCTGCTGCAACAGATAATGCTGATCTTGGACTTTGGGAGCTTTGAGCAGATGCAGCCATAGTGAGGGGGAACACTGGTTCTGTGGTAGTGATACTCTGTTTTTTTCTTGTTTGTTTTTGGAAGTGCAGTTGAAAGTGCATGTAGTCTGCTGCAGATGTTTAGGCCTTGATTATCGTGTTGATGCAGCTTATAGCATCTTGGGAGCGTTATGCAAATATCTGATGCTGCAGTTCCTACAGTGGCCACTAGATCCTGTCTCCGACAAGGTACTGAGGTGGCTGAGAAATATTGATGCTAGACTGGATGGGCCTGTGGGACGGGGGAAGGGACACTCTTTTGTGAGCTGATTGGTGATTGGTTGTTACCTCAGTGTTCAATAGTTTCTTAGAGAGATTTCAGCATTGAGGTTCGACTGCCCTCATGTGAATCAAATACTTTCTGGTTGTGTCTGTGCTTTTGTTGCAGTTGATTTGTTTGGAAAAAAAAAAAAGAAAGAAAGAAAAGAAAACCGCCAGCGCCGGTGGTGATACAGCAGCTGTGTCTTTGGGCTTGGGAGAGTGGATAGGCCAGGTGTTCGCAGGGTGGGCTGCCACACACACACACACCAAGCTTGGATGTGAGACTACAGTTACTTTGTTTTTGGAAACCTGCCCTGTCCACTCTCTCTCCGGTGGAGTACATCTCAAGAAGAGCATCGGCAGATCGTTTGAGAGGGACTGCGGCAGCCGAAGAAGTCGGTGTGTTTACTGGGGAAACTACAGCTCGTAGGCTTATGTATTAGAACCTCTGCTGGCTTGAAAATCAAGCATCACACAAGTGTGCCTAGTAGAGTGTCTCTCCCCGTCCCTCCGGCCATCTTATTCTAGCATCAGTCCTGAGGAAACGTCTCTCCTGACATACAAAGTCAATGTATTAGATATCAGTGACGTAATTGTATCAACAGCTAATTTTTTATGTGTACATATATTATAGAATATTATCCCGCCCAGGCATCACAAGTTCGTTAGATCCTTAATCAAAAGAGCGTTATTATAGATGCTATGTGTATATGTTTCATTAATGTAAGGTTCTTGATTATGATGTACGATATTGATTCATGGTTCTTACGGTCCCACATTCTGTGGGTGTGATGCCTCTGTACCGCACGAGTGTGAGTCCAGAAGAGTTTATAAATGCCACATGGTGTGATGTCTTTTCTTGGTACGTGAAGTCATTTCGAGGAGATGTTAACCAGCTGATCAGTCACAGCCTCGGCTGCTGCTGTTGCCTGCGGGACGCCTCTCTGCTGATGAGTGGATCCGCCCACCTTCTCTGGCAGAGGAGCTGAGAGTGGCAGAATCAGACATCCGTCTATAAAACTCTGCAAACACTTTGTTAGACATGCTCCTAATGAGGAGTGAATTTTTTTCCACGTGTTTCCAAGCTGTTGCTGTTGTTGAGCATGTACTTATTTATACTTTTTTAATAACTGCTCTCAGTGCTGGTGTAGATTTGAGACGGTAGGGCTTTGGATAGTGTCAGACGCGCTGCATGTTTGGACACTGGAGTGCACGGGGTGAAATGAATACAAGCTAACACAAAGGGAGTCTGTATGGTCGGTGCACAATGCTTAAATGAAAACCTCGGTACCCGTGTAATTGACGCACAATACCAGCCTGAACAGCAGCAGGCAACATAAGATCTGTGTCAATGTACAGGATTATGTAATACCAGCTGCTGCGGCTGTCAGCGCGCGGCGTCACTGCCATTAACTCGACTTGCGCTCTGGTTTCTTGCGGAGCCTTGCGTCATCCCTACTTAGGCTGTGCGGCTGACGCCTTGCATTTGGTTTTGATAGCGACCGGCGTCTAGCAGACAGCGAAGTGAACTACGAACTGTGTAAGGAAGCGAGGGAGGATTGTTTTCGAGCCTTCATTTCGCCCCAAGAGAGGTCCGGACTCACCCCTGACCTCCAGTCTGATCCCTCCCTGCGTGCGATGAGTCACTCCCCTCGGCTTCCCCAACCGTAGCTGGGAGGCGGCATGCGCACACGCACTGAACAGAGCAGCTGCAGTGTCTCAGCCGTCGGTGTGTGAGGCATGTTGATGTCAGTACAGAGGAGCTCTCTCTCTCTCAGTTCACTGGCCTTAGTGCCAGTTGCCCCGTCTGGTCGTCTCGAACAGCGACAAACTGTGCAGAAGCTTTTTTTCCCCTTTTTTCCTCAGTTTTGTTCCATCACCCTCTCGCTCTGCTACACACATTCACTGCTCATCTGAAGTTCAGTAGGACAGCGTGGTTCCTCGGAGAGCCAGGAATGCTGGCAGGCCCGGCTGATTAATGAAAAGTGGAGAGGAGAAGAGCTGCACTGGCTCACAAGTCCTTTTTTTTAAAAGATGTGCTACTGGCCCCAAAACGTAAATGTAAGGGAATCCCTGCGTCTGCAGTGTGGACACGGTGCCAGACCATGCACTCGCCGTTTGAAAAACGTATTTTACCAACTTATTTTAAAGCTTACAACTTGAAACACAAAAGCAGATATTCATCATCGGGCACCTGTTCTTTTGCTTCAGCCAACACTGTGGCAGAAAAGATTTTATTGAGCTGTTTTTTTCACACATTTCTTGCTGAGGCCTTTTGCCTAAATCTCATGAAGTCTGTCGGTATTTTATTATTTATTATTGTAATAAGCCACCTGACAGTATGAAACGATCTTAATTTTTATTTTTAACACGCTGCTCTGGACACACACACACACACACTCTGTACCTGTGAGTCTCATGAAAGGTCACAGTAATGGCACCGCTCAAGCTGTTCCCTGGTCGGGGCTTGTAGAAATGAGGAGTGGGGGTTAACGTCCACAGCAGGCTCTCTGATCAGAGGGAGTGGTGTAATTTGTTCCGTGACGAGGGCTAACCGGAGCAGACTGAATTATGTTCTCCTGCTCAACACTGAGCTGTAGGTTTCTTACTGGAAACTGGACAGACATTAGTGTCCACATCTTTGAAATCATGTTAATAAAAACAAATTCCACACATTACTGTACTGATCGTCTGAAATACCAATGTTATGTTTATTTGATTATTATTTATTGAACTTTTTTTTTTTTTTGAAAAAGCCATGTAGAAAACAGTTTTACACTCCACACAAATGTATAAAGGACTTTATCTGAGGCTGACTACAACCGTGATCCTTGTTTGTATCTTTTGCTACGATCACACACTCGTTATCAGTTATGATAACGTTGTTCTCACAGAGGTTACTGAAGAACTCTGGACGCATTGTACCATCACTGCAACAAAGTCCAGTTAGGTTGTAAACAAGCCAGCAGGTTGTCTTGGTCGTCAGATGAACCTGCATCATGAATGTGTTGTGAAGATCCAACATGGCTATTGTTGATGTGCGCTGCTAAAGTTGAGACCTGAACTAAAAACCAAGCTATATTTTGCTCCCTTTACTTGCCAGGCATTGGCTACCAGAGTTGTGAGTTTTTTTATTTCGATTTCATTTGCTTCTTGGTTCAATAAATAAAAAAGGGGGCATTGTTTTCAGTCACCTGCTCTGGTATACTGTGTGCCAAACCGTTCTCTCGCGGCCTTAATCCACTGAGGGCGCACTCACACGAGGCAGAGCGCACCGTCCGCTGCTCGAGCGCGGTGCACCTCCTTGCCCCTGGCACGTTGGGAGAGGTGTGCTAT
>CAEMYA010000103.1:2950808-2963841 GCA_903131615.1 Diplodus sargus | reverse complement strand
TTCGTGTAGTCAGGGAGGTTGTGATGACGGGAGGAGAGGCTACCAGCATCTGGACGACACCGACGCTCGCAAATCCAGCTCATGATCATTAACTGAGCTGATCTGAGCATCCCACGCCCACACACACACGCTATCCCCCTTTGTGTATAAAATGTAGTCAGGACAGAACAGTGAATCTGAAAAGAGGGGGGGTTAGGGGACTGGTTGGGAGATGTGCACTGTTTGATGAAGAGGAGAGTCTCCTGTGAGGTTTGTGTCGTCGCCTGCTTTGAGCAAACAGGATGGGAAAACGGGAAAAGGGGAGGAACTGAAAATTTTGGCAGGAGGGAGCGTGGTGGGGAATAGTGGTGGGTGTGAAAGGGGAAACGACAGTGGACCAAGATATGCAAACAGTCTGTCCTCCCGGACATGATGGGGGAAATAGAAGAGGAAGACATGACGAGCTTTGTTACCGCTCAAGTGCTCCAAAGGCATCGGCTGCTCAGGGAGGGTGTGTGTATGATCAGGATTAGGTAATGGGCACCATGACAGAAAGAAATGAAAAAATATCTACTTCAAATTGACGCTATAGCCTTCACTGTGCAGGTGTTTGGCCAGAATATATTTTTTGCTGGTCTTAGTACAGATTTGTCATGACATCCTTTTAGCAACATGCTCATCTTTGCTATGGATCAACTTATAGTGCTTAAGGGGGGGGGGGAACACAGCGCAAGTGTGTTGAGGGAAGAGGAGGGGTTGGGGTAGATGACAACAAAATATGGGATAACAAATGGGGAGGAGAAAGGGAGAAAAATAAAAGTAACTACAGACTAGGACTGGAAGTAGTGTGAAATGCAACAGGGTGGCAAGGGTGAGCTGCTAGGTGGCTGGGTACAGGCTGCTTTAGTATCCGGACTTCCTCAGGTATTCAGCCATCTGAAATGCTTTCTTGTTGAGCTGCCCTCCATGGACACCTTCCTTCCCCATGACAAAAACCAATGCTGGAGTACACAAAGGAAAAAAGCAACAAAATAAATTAAATGAACAGACATGGTGACAGCAGGGCTGGAAAATAAAACACTTTTTTGCCACCTTGCTAAATGTGGGGCTACATCATTGAGAACACAGCTTGGGCCCTGCGCTTGTTAGAAATGCTCCTGAAACTTTGTTTAAATGGGACTGTTAGGGCGGGAAACATGGGCTCGATGGTAAATTGTTTTTTATTTTTTTGGTCTGTTTTTTCAAGTTTTGTGTTTTTTGTTTTACTTTTCATTTGTTTTTCTCTCCCTCAACTACGCCACATAAGCTACGTCAAAATTAAACTAAAACCCTGAATCCCTCAAGTATTTTGCCATCGAGTATGCCTTCTTATTCAATCCGCCTCCATGGACCCCTTCTTTGCCCATTACCAAGACCAAGACTGAAAGAAAAGAGACAGAGAAGGAACATTTAGAGAAGGTGCAGAGATCACACAAGTGAAAAGAGATGAGTACAGAGCCCAAAGCGGCAGGCAGACGAGACAGCTACAGAGGACGACAATGGCACAAAAAGCACAGCGGCGCTTTGGTCTGGAGGCTGTACTGAGCCTAACCATTCATTTTCTTATCAGTGCTGCTGGTGGTGAAACAACAAGACGTCACAATTGGGAAGACAGAGTGCAAGAAGAGTAGGTGAATACATGTAAAGGACACATGCAAAGCAGTTTGTCTGGATACTTGTGAGGACCATCCTGGCAGAGGCTCTGTTGACTCCATTTAAATATCTGGGTTGATTTTCTATGGACTGTTGATAAAAGAAGCCAATTTCCCACATAAGCAAGCTCTCATTGCAAGCACCACTACTGGACTGGGGCAAAACCAAGTCACTGCTGACTGGGTTTCTTTTTCTTAAAATATATATTATAGTGTTTTTTTTCCTTAACAGATGTTGTCTCTGTCTGCCCAGGGACTACTAGATTTTAGCCAACTTTGGTGGAGCTAAGAAGCTGTATCCCTGTCAAATGAACAAATATTTAAAATTTGACAAGACCCCACCCCTGGTCTTTTAAAAAACACCCCTGAATCTGACTTCCTTTTGACTGAAACTGAGTAAACTTTAGTAAATAAAAAAAGCAGCCACCAAAGCTGGGCAATTTATCAAATGGGTTAGTTAGAAGTGAAAACATTAATTTCAGCTGACAAGAAAAATGAAAGCCTCTAAATAATTGATCAAATCAACATCGTTCATGAGAAAATCTCTTCTGAAAGCACAAATAGCAACGACCTAAATAAAATCACCATATTTCTATACTGATGTATTGGTCTGCCATATCTTGGCAATAATCCCCAGCTCTTATTTGCACCATAAATGGGAACAGGGCACAAAACTGGCATCAGCCAACTGCTGGTAAGTGTATTACCAGCTCAAGAAAGCACTTGTGATCTATTGGTCACTGGTAATGTTCAACTATTTGTCTGTTTAAAAAAGGTAATTTTTTGCACCATGAATGGTCCATAAACATAAGCTTCTGAATCAGATCAGCTTCTTTGTGCATTTGAGTAAAATAAGCAACCAGGCATTGTTTGGATTTGGTGCAGAGCTACATAAAAAGGATAACTTAGTGTTCATCTCCAAGTCTGCTCTAAACTACTGGAGTTTACTGCACTCCACTTACAGAGCCAAGTCTTTATCATTTAATCTGTTATCAATTCCCACCATGCCAGCAGCAAAGAATAGAAAAGTGAAACTTCTACTGAATACTAACAACCATAACTAATGCAGCACACATGCAGATACAGGAACATGCTTGTGGTACCTCTCCTCAATACATGTGAAAGACCTGACGTGCCTGAGTAAGTATTTCGACTAGAACACAGTGGAAGCATGTGAGCAGGGGGGGGGCAAATTCATACTTTTGAGGGTAGGAGGTGTGTTAACCAGGAAGGAGGAAGATGCATGCAGTTCAGGAAGTTTTTAGTAAATCCTGGCCCAAAGAGTGAGCCAAGTCTGTGCAGAATACAAACCAGGTACAGTCTCAGCTGCAAGTTTTTGTGGTGTCTGGGACAAGTGGGGAGGACAGGAAATCGGGGCCCATACAGGCAACATGAAGGCTGGCACAACTCTCAGGCAAGTCCCTTAAAAGGACTTAAACTGGTACCAATTTGTGAGATACAAATGTCCATCATTGCTAATTCAAAAGCTGACATCAAAGTGTTATTTAGAGCTACTTGTAAGGATCTGTAGTATATGTTGTTTAAATTCTTAGGATTACACATTAACGCGTCAAATCTACGTTTCATACAAATACAGAATAGCTATTCATTTACACATTTGCATGAAGCACGTCATTTAACAATTATCAGCCTTCAAACAGATCTGTGAGTGAGTTGTGACCTCTTTGGTCAAGTGTAAGCTATGCAGAGGACAAATCAAGTGCCAGATTTGTTGTAGTTGTGTTAGAAAGCATCCAGCTTGAAGAAGTTACAGCCAACTGCTATATCGTAAATTGGACTGATTAAGTATACTGGAATTTACATCAATGCGGACTATATTAGTTTTTAATGCTATATTATTTTCTCAAAAGATATAAAGCAATTATATTCAAGATTCAGCGTGTATTATTACAAGAATGTGCAAATCTGAATCTTGAATAAATCAGGAAAGGGGACAAGTTTAATTTGAGCAGAATTGTTTTAGAAGGGCAATAAATACCAGGACCAAGGAACCATAAAATCTGTCTAGAAAACAGATAAAGATCAATAGCAAAGACGGGAACGTGCAAGAAATTAAATTTCAGGCTTGTGACTTGTTTAGCTGTAAGATGGCTAATATTTCTTAACAATGCTAGCTACACTAGACCATATCAAATTTACTTTCAATATACCTGTTACCAACAAAACCAAAGGGCATGGGGGACAGTCACAATTTAAGGACATTCCTCTTTACCCTAACCCAATGAACAAACTGAGTGTTCCTACAGATTACATTTAGCTTAGGTGCACTTGTTCCCCAACATTATCATATGACATTCAATGATAACTTTCTACAATTTACACATGTAACATCTGAGTTTGTTTCATATATTGAGGAAAGGTGCATTCAAGATAAATCTCCACATGCACAGACAACACAGAAGTTATGTTGCTAAACTAATGACTAACTTTATCAAAGCAGGCTACGGTATCACTGCGGCACTACTAAAATGTATGCCAGCAACACTGAACATGGGGCTTACCTTTGCCAGCTCTGCCTACAGTAATGTTGTATGTTGGCTCTCCTCCTTGACTTTTTGTCCGGATGTCCATTGTCCAGTCACCGTCAATAAGGAGGCTGTCTCTGATTACGGAGCACTTTTTACTGCCTAGGGTCATCCCATTCGTGAAGAATCCTTCGCGGTCCTTTCCTGTTAACACATCGATTTCTTCAGGCTAAAAGGGGAACAAAATGAGTAAGTTAGACACATGTACATCTCTGCCAATCTTAATGCTAAATGCCCAACACTTCAGAGAGACTCGAGTATGTTCTGTTTTCCTTCGAGATTAATTGTGGGTGTTTTTGAATGCTCTTACTGAACACAATTCTCATCTATTGCTCCACAGTGTGGGCGCTGTGAAGCCTTCTGAGACTGATTAAGGGCCATACAAACAAACTGTTTAATTTATCTGCCTCTCCTCCTCTTAATATTCCCTTTTCCTCTCCAAGCCATACGTTACAGTTCCCCTAAAGAACGGAAAACTGGAGCAGCAACTACTCATCTAATCCAAATGTTTTGAATATTTGACTATCTGATTCCAGCTTCTTACATGAGACTATTTTCTGGTTTCTTTACTCCTCTGTGCCAGGAAACTGAATATATTTGGGTTGTGGACAACTAAAGGCATTTGAGAATGTTGTCCTGGGCTTTGGGAAACACTAATCAACAATTTCAGAATTCTGACAATTTATAAACCAAATGACTAATAATTTAAAAGGAGTAAATAATCAGTGGATTAACAATAAAAAATAAATATGGCCTGCAACCCTACAGGACATCCCCCTGAGATTTTGCATGATATATTTAACAGTATTTCTAATATCATTCATTTAGGATGCATTTATAATTCAACCGAGTTTCAAATTATGAAATATTTAGTTAAAATCATTTAATGCTGCCAACTTCTGATATGGCTTTATAGTTTTTGAACACCGATAATTAAAAGTAGCAGTGAATCGCTTTTAGTTTGTTACCCATTACATTCAAGATTACTTAAAAATTTTGCTAAGTTAGCGGCATGGCATTTTGGTCATCTAGGATTTACAGCATGTTCTACTGCCATAACCATGTACAACACTCCACATTAGTGCAGGAGCTAAATATGAAAAGTTTAAATGTGCTTCAAGTGCACATGCTACATTACAGACCTGGAAACAAATCTAAATGACCAACAAAAAACTAACACCAACACCTCACTTCTATTATCACACATAAAAAAAGTCACCTAAGGATAACTACATTTTAGTTGGACAGAATATTTGAATTTGAATCACAGTAAAGGACTTCTTTTGTAACTGGCCTAGATGTTATGTACAGATATGATTCAGCAAGGAAGTGGGTTGCACTGTTTATGATTATCACTCATCTTACATTACTGCGTAATACCCATTTCAGTTCCTTAAAAGGTATGAATTAATATTTCCATTAATCCAAACTACTCAAATGCATTATTATTTAATGTCTTAAAGATGGCCACCTATCACTGAATCTAAATTAACACATTAACCTGCAATGATAATGATCTAACTACAAGTCTTGCTAATAGAGAAAAGCCATTGTTTAGTGTTTGACTAAGGATTTGTTGCAAATGTTGAAACTCCACAAAACTCATCAGGACAGAAGATGGTAACGTTACTCAAGTAACGAGAAAGGATGTCCAGATGGGGGGAAAAAAGTGCATGGTCTGTTTAAAGACACAGCTGACTCAATTATACTATAACCAGCAAGTCCTGAAATCTCAGAGGCCCACTGCAGCTGACAAAAACATTACGCTGAGATCTGCTTTATAAAATCCTGACCCTAGTGCAAATATTTCAGTTTGTGAATACTGCTGCTTACATGTACAAAATGTGTATTTCACCGCACTGTCGTAAATTAATCGTGTTCATTAAACTGGGGTTAGTCTTTGTACCAGTTGCAGAACAAAAGGCGTCGCCCCTGAACTCCAGAACTGCACAGTCATGGCACACATGAAACCCTTCAAGGAAGGGGGAGAAAAAACGGGAAACTCAAAGGATTTCCATTGGCGCACACAGCGTTAGCATGGCGGCTAGCTACATGTGGGGGCCCGGTCCGCTTTTGTAATTAACATTCGCGTCTTTTTCTCAAGGGGACTTTTCGATTCCCGCATTTATTTGCGCCACTGTTTCACACATTCTGGCTTAGTTACGCACTAGTCCAGTCGAGTTTGCTTAGCAAATGTACATCCACGGGTGCGGGGGGGAGAAACGGACGGGTGAACCATTAGCTTTTAGCTTCACATCGGCCTCTACACACGCACAAGAGAGCACGAGTTTCAATTTCAGACCACTTGTGTCCTCCGCAGACAACGTTAACCTGCCCCGGTGGCCCGGCGGGACACTCCCAAGTAACAGCGGCACAGTCGTTCATAGCTCACTAGTCTGGAGCATGGCTCATCGTTTCATGGCTAACGGGCTCTTCAACACGACGATCCGCCCGTTACATTCGCTCTAGGGCTCACTGTGCGTTATCCTGCACACAAATATTTAAATGACTGAGTAATAATTTATTTAACAGACAAAATGGAGGCTCAAGGCAGCAGCCGAAACGATTGTTTAAGTCAAGTTATATTCACACGAATACTGCAATCTGCTGAGGTCTACGTGCGGATATTTGAAAATGTAAAAAATTCGCGGGGAACACATTTAACCGCTGCTACAAACGTACGCGGAGACCAAACGTCTCGATTAGCCCCCGTGAACAAAATGAATAAGAAACTGGGAGTGTATCCGCCATCTTGGAAAATAAGGGGCGGTAGCGCAGTGTGATTCACAGAAGCCGAGTAGGAAAAAACGAGAGGGACCAGCACCGGGCGAGCACGCCAAGAACGCATGTGAACACCGCCAACTTCGCGCTATTAGCGTTAGCTCGCAATGATTTTCCAATGGGGATGACCGGTCTGATTTGAGCTAGCCCTTGGGCTATAGTTTACTAAATCATCGATACCGCTACACCGCTGGTAGACGATGCTGTCCGCCAAAAGAAACTGCATGATTTAGTCAACATAAATGACAAAATCTCGGAGGAATTGGTTGTATTGCGAACTGATTTACAATAAAATCCCGAAATCGGCTATGCTTTTGTCAGACTCGCTCATCTTTATCTGACCGGTTCTACAAGCAAACACGGCTAGTGGAAGCTAGCTTACTTGCTAGCGTAGCTAAGCTAGCTCTTTTAGCTCGAGTTAGCGGCACCGTTAAGTCATTGGCGTCAGTTTCCTCTGGCTGCTTTGGCACATACTTCCAAATGGAAAATTTAGTGGAAACTGAATCCATGTGTTGAGTTAAATCTACTGTAGATAGATAAAAACGCAATGAACTGGTGGTATGTTAAAAAAAAAAAGCAACGGTGCATACGTGCCAATGCATCTTGTGTGTGACCACCGGATACCATGTGTACCACACACTGCTCGCCTTACCCTCATTCAACAAGGCCTGGCTATGCAGTGAAAAGCCCCGGTGAGCAATAAGTGCATTTTCCTCCTTTGTAACCCTCGATGCTGACACACAGTTCCATACTCACCGTTATGTTGGCGAAGGTACCGCCGGCATGGGATGCCCAGACGTATTTGGCGTCCGTGTAACCAACAATGGCCGAGTCCTGGCAGCTGCCATCAGCCATCAGGTTGTCCACGTAGCTGTTCCAGGACATGTTTGTGGAATTAGTTCTAAGATGAAAAAAGACGAAGGGTCAAGTTGAGTCACAAACGTCTCTCGAGCGACGAAGAAACTGCGAGGAAGCTGTTTTTATCAGTGGTTTAACGGGCCTCCAGCAAGCAGAACCCCCCGGCTCCGTCACGTCCCGGCTTTCTTCTGGTCTAGGCAATGAAGAGAAGCCGCTGGAATCGGACAGGCGCTTGGGTGTAGTCCTTGCAAATCACTCCGCCTGGGTCGTTGTTCGCCCGGCTACCTCATTGCATAATATACTGCGGAGCGGATGAATACATCGTGGCAACAAGCAAGACAGCCTATTTTCTCAGCTACATCAGAGATTTGTGTCAACATGCCATTCTTGTTATTTTGTGGAAGATTAAACCAGGCAAAATGGAAAACATAAGCATTTGCACAGCCTCAAATGTGCAAAGCAGAATGTTATTTGCTTCTGTTAATGTTTGAGAGTTATATTCCACCAGTTTGCTTTACAAATATTCATTATAAGGGATGTAAAATTGTTTTTAACGCACAATTCACATTATTTACTAATAGCAATCACTGAATTCACATTAGCTGCCTCCTCTTTTGCTGAGCACTAAATCACTGTTGTTTCACAATACTGAATGTTATTGACATAATGTAGTTTTAGCCAGTCTTTGGTTTCAGATTAATATGACATTACCCTGCTTTACTGGGGAAGTGGATGCATACAAATTATTATTATTAGATCTTTTTTTTCTTCTCCTTTTCAATAGGCCAGGATTCATTAGAGTCACTCATCATGCAATGAGACGCAGGGAAACACCCTCTAAAGGCCACTAAATCACTACAGGGTAAAAACAGAGTGACAGCTACACACTCACGATGCTAATGAGCCACTCTGGAGCCCCAATACACGTGGGTGAAACATCTTTGGATGACGGGAGATACCCGGCTTACACTTTAGATGGGATAAATCAGTATGTTCCTAAACAGTCCTAAAGTGTGAGCATCTATTAGGCTGCATTCCTTGTCATTATGTCCGAGAGAGAAGCTGCATTTCCATATATGTGCGTATGTTTACATTATAAGCATAGCTTACACTCCAGAATGACTGAGGAGCACTGATGTGGTCCGGTTGGTTCTTTTTTTTTTTCATGCCTCACTACCATTTTAGTCCAGCATACATCATAATGTAAAATTCTTGTGTATACATTACCTGGTGGGGTTCATGTGAAGTTTAATTTTTTGCAAATGCAGGTCTTTATTGCTATTGCTTTGTTGTTGTTGTTGTTGTTGTTGTTGTTGTTGTTCCTCTTTTTAGCTCACATAAAGCAAGAAAGATACATACCAGCTGATGAACTCTTGTCATTTGTTGGCTTTAACCTGTGACTTCTCTTGTACAGGACTGCGTCAAAATTTCGGGCTACCATGTGCTGTATGTGTCTGTGTTTGTGTTTTCTCCATGGAAACCATTAAGAGGGTCACCACATGACTTTTTATGATCTCGCTATCCTCCTTCTCCCTCTTCCACACTCATCAGTGTGAACTAACTATAAAATGAGCCGAACCCAAAGCAGACTGTGATATCTGCAGTTTGTCAAATGAAAAGGAAGACTAATATGTTCAGCAGTTCATCGCAAGTGTTTGAAAAGCTGCATCAATTCTGTTATCTCTATTCTGTTATTGGGAAATGTGTGTCTTTGACATTCATCCAGGGAAGATTGTTATCCAACTCAAGTCTTTTTCAGCAAGTAAAGTATGTTTTATATTGTTGCAGAAGTTCCCACGTTCACCTGCTTCTGTTGAGCAGGTGTGCAAAGGCATCAATATCTTCTGTCAATGCATAATCAACTGCAGCTAAAGTATGCGTGGAGAGCATTAATCTCTGACTTTCCCCCACTCGGATTAAAATGGCTCGATGAGATCACGTGCATGAAAAACAGACATATTCAAAGCGTCCCAGATGGATAATGCTGGGGGGGGAAAATGCAGGTCAAGTGATGGAAAAGTGAACTCCAATCAATCTGCAGATTTTGGGAACAAACACAATCTATAACACCAGCAGGAAGAGACTCATCTGCACTCAGAGACCAGTGCTAAAAGAAAAACTAGAAGACAGATGCAAGTGACATTCCCTTACTGCACAGAACTTGGTTCATATTGCACAGATTATGTGCCACATGCACAGCTTCCTTCATCTGAGTCTGAATCATGTGACGGTTTCATCTTCATCTGGAACCTTCCAGTGAACTCTTTCTCTTCGTCCCTCCCCGTGGAAGAACGAGCGCAATAGAAGTTATTAATTGACCAGGCACAAGGAAGTTTGCGGGTCAGAAACGCTTGTCCATCAGCCAGCCACACCCATCTCCCGTGCTCTCATTGGATGCCGTCAGTTTCCATGGCCACCTCTGTTTTGCACTTCTGCTCTGTCAAAATAGTACCACTCACAGCCAAACCACTCAGGCTGCGCATGAGTCATGGAGATAGAGAAAAGAGCCAACTTGTTTGCTTTAGAAAAAAGGCTTGGTTTAAACGGGGACATTAGAATATTGTTTTATCATCGCAGCAGCTGGATAACACAGAGACTGACGCAGCGAGTGGCAAACCTGGTTTTCCTGCTCAGCCATCTCAGCTTTTGTTCCGAGTTTGACAATATGATTTAAAGGTGCTGTAAGCAGACACAAACAATGTTAAAGGGAGCAGGCCAGTGTAGTGCACACTCTTGACACCTGTCAGCTCAGCATGCAGACGCATAAACCGTGTGGCTGCAACCGATCTACAGCCCGATGTGCATGTTGCCTTGAGACACATTATCCTTTTTTTTCCGTCTCCCTCGCTTTAACAAACAGATATTCATAATGAAGAAGAAAGCCTGCAGACTGCTAGGAAGTTTTTAAAAACACTGCAGTAACACCAAATGCCTAGCTAGCTGCTGACAGCCAGTATTGTGTGCCTTTATGGCCTGTGACCCCATAAAACGAGGCAATGCACACTTGTGATCCCCTGTCACAAGCTGCTGCAGAGTCGTAAACACGACCCCGACACGTTGAACCGATAAGCCAAATTGGAGGCCACGAGTTAGGAAACTTAAAAACTGTATTTAGCATTTTTACATTCACTGTTTTTAGAGGATAATGCTGGGAATGTTTTTGATATTGTCAACAGATCCCACGAGAAGACTAAAAAACAACAACGTCTCAACACAACACTGTTTCTACTTCCCTACCCATTTGGCATTTGTATCAGTGCGACTAACCACGATAAATTATTATTTTAAAAAAACAGGTCACAAATGTATTCTGTTCTTAAAAGGCCAAACAATTTCTCGAAATAACTGGCACATGGCACAGAGGAATATCAGGTTTATCAGGATTTGACTACTGAGGCGATACATGGTAAGATCAGGATTAGTTCATTGGCGGTTTTGCTCTTTTTCGTAGGATTATATCAGAATTATATAAGAAAAGAAGATGTATGTAGAATTCATTGATTTCTCGTAAACAGCGTCAGTCTAAGGGACGTTTTTGAGGTCTTTGTCATACATTTTGAATTTGTCCATCTATTTCCCTCTCGGAGGCAGAGTTCCACATTTCCGTACGGCCATAAAACCCTCATCTTTGGACTGATTGCAACACAGGTGTTGATCAACACTCCTAAACATGTTAACCAATAAGTAAACACTGAAATGAGAGCAAGAATAAGCTTTTTTTTCTTTGGTGATCAATATTACAAGCAACCAGTAGGAGAGAGGTCAAAGGTCGGTGCCACAGCTGCCTGACACGGCGTGAAGTAACCCCTGAAGTTATCAGTCCTGAGTGTAACTGCGACTCTGCAGGAGGCTCAGCTTTGTCTCCTATGGTCTGAACACGAGCCGCCATTTTTCACCTCAATTGGACAAAATCATTTATTCATGACCATCGTTCACTTTTTGTCTTGCGTAGCAGTAGAAAAACTATTTTTAACTCACATAGATGAACACTCCCAAAGCCGATATGCTTTGGTGTATTTCTAATAAAAAGTATCATTAAATGAATAACGATTGCGTTCCGTAACGCGTGATTGCCTAAAATTGGTATTTCATGCTCAAATCACATTGTTTTGGCATACATTTTTCATTATGAATCCATTTTCAACTGTTTGGAGAACTCACTATGGTTAAACAAGGTGAGCAGTGCTTCTGTAAGCTAATAAAGAGGAGTTTGAAATATTTGTGAATATGATAATTTTTCCCCTCAGCCATCAGGCTGAACAAACTCAAGCAATTCCTGAACCAGCACTTCCCACTCACTTGTTGGTTTTTTGTAAATGTCTTGTTTTTTTCCGTCTTCATGCAAATTTTTTCTGATTCTCTTTCCTGCACAGTTGCATCTCGAGCTGTTGTAAACAAGTGAATTTCCCCGGTGTGGGATAAATAAAGCAAATCTTAATCTTAATCTTAATCTTGATCTTAATCTGTCACATACTTTTCCTCACAGGTTGGCAGCGCTTCATCAGCATGAGCGTGCGCTTCCTCTAACAAATCTCAACGTAACGACCGTGATTTAACAGTAACCAAGCCCTCCATTGTCTTTCCTTCCGGGAGCAGCTCGATCGCAGTGTATTAAATATTGAGCAGCAGCAGCAGGTAGGGAAGATGGAGCGTTGGAGCTGCTCCGGTCCTAGAAAATGTCTCCTCTCTGCTCACCAGGTCCGGGTCACACACAAAGGAAAATCAATAATAGGCAAGGATGGGGAGGGGGCAGCAGAGGATGCATCGCACACTTCCTGACTGTTTGACAGATACAGTGGAAAACATAAGCTTTGACAGATGAGCTGTCAGAAGTGCTGTCACGTGATGAGTGTCCCTTCAAGAATGTGTACAAAGGACATTCGCTCAACAGGGTCGGAGCAGAGCTGCAAAAACACCATCATTATTCAGTAACATATCTCATGTAACTTGGGATAAAACATGTGACAATCAGCTGCCTTGGTCCAGTAACCTTTCCCCCCTGAGAGAGGTCAACGTGGGATGTCAAAGGTGGTCCATCTGCAGGGCCAGCTGAGTCAGTCTGCATGTGTTAGACTCAGCAGGACATACAATGAGGCAGTCTTTTCAGAGGCCTGCCTCACCCCCCCCTCCCCATCTGTGGAATGGATCAACACCACCATTGATCATGACTGCAACGCG
>CAEMYA010000103.1:2893995-2943695 GCA_903131615.1 Diplodus sargus | reverse complement strand
ACAGATAAATTGAGCCAGTGCGTGATGCAGGGGTTTTCTACCTGGAGGTTATTGTAATGAAACCCTGTGATCGGGTCTACAGACGAGTTTAGCTGTAAAATTAGCAGCATAGTGTTTCAGGAAGAAACCAAATGTCACCAGTGAAAGATGAACATTTAGTTCTCAAATGTAGTTCAACACGGTAATTAATCAAGTGAACTTCTGAATTCTACTGCCAATATTGCTTATATATTGCTTAGCCCACTTAGCGTACACTTCTAAAGCCCTTAAAGTGCCACTGGTGCATCAGTTATCATGATACTTGAGTCACTTGTGCTAGTTCTGATGAGTGCTGGAAGTTTCACCCACAACTGTTTCCGTGGTGACCAAGAAACTAGAGGCCTGAACTGCTGTCGGCGGTCGTTGCTCCTGGCGACAGAAGAAAAACTGCTGCAGGTCACATGAGTTACATGAACTTCTCACGGACCAAACAGCTCCAGCTTGCAGCGCAGAGTGTCCCTACACGGACCCCATGGACCTGCAGCACTTGTCCCCTTTTTTTCATGTTCACTGTTGGCCACACAATTTGACACCCGCACCCACCTCTAACCCCGCACTAAGCCTCCCGATGGCCCTGCTGGCCTCTCAGCCTCCATCAAGACACCATAATCCCCTTCAAGCCTGGCAATTAAGAAAATAAGTCGCTCAGGATTTGGAATACAATGAGAAGATTAAAAGATGGCAGCACACCTGCTATTATAAACAGTGGGGGATAATATGGCCGGTCAGGTCAAAGGTTATCGGAAGGAGTTAAGCTCGTAACACCAAGAGGAGGGGAGGCGTTGTTTTAGGTCTGTGTGTTGCATCATAAACCTGTCTCTGCCATTCAGGGACTACATAGAATCATCATACACACTCACTCAGAGGTCACAGCTATACTGTTTCACTTTAAATGTACCAGATGGATATTTTACTAAATGTAGCACATAAACCCTGCAGCAGAGCAGGAGTTAAATACCTTTACTGGTTATCTCATTCTGAAATCTCGCCAAACAAAGACAGGATAATATGCACTCTTTGCTCGAAGCAAACCTCTGCGACTCCGTGGGTGGTGATGACCCGCACAGGAACTGTTGGCATTTTTACGAGCAGTCGATCAAGGCTGAGTGACGAATGTATATGACCCTGTTATTTTCATAAACACTGTTACTAAGGCTGCTGGAAGTAATGAAACCAATTATGAGCTGCGAAAGAAACAACACAACAGGTTGCCGCTGCACAAATGAGGATGAATTGAAGCTGCACGTGTATTCTTCGCCAAGTCTGTGAGCGTGAGTATGTGTGTGTGTGTCTATGTGTGTGTGTGTGTGAGGATGATGACACAACCACATTTCAGCTTCCTATGCCAAAGCTAACAGACCAGCAAGTTAAGGAGCCAATCTCTCAATCCAAATTCTAATTCGTATCTTGAATACAGCCGTTGAAAACAACATTACCACTGCAGTCTCACTCATCAGAATCAACTTTGAGAAATGTGAGAAATACAGCAGGCCTCACCCTCGGAATCCTCCACTTTAATCTGCTTATTGGTCTCATTTATAATCTACTTTTCCCAAATATATGAGTGAGTATGAATTGTTCTCATTTGTCACAACCACTTTCATAAAGAACATTTATTAAGTTATCAAGTGATAGGATGAGGAGTCGACAGTCATGCCAGCTGTTCCTTGAGGATGTATTCTTTGAGCTAAATGCTGACATCAGCATGCTAACATTCTGAGGTTTACCAGGTTTAATGTCTACCATGTTCACAGTCTTAGTTAGCACTGAACACAAGTCCAATCGCTGGAATAAATGTAGGCTATCAACATTTCTACAAAACCACAGACTAACTTCAAGCTAAACGTCTCTTTATGTTGCAAGGTAACATTTGTGTACATTAAAATCTCTTTTTTTCTGGTCGTCACAATCACAATCACTTAGTGTAGTGTGTCAGCCCACTCACGTTAGCCAATTAGCACTCAGTATTTGGTCATAAAGTTCATCCAATAGTTTTCCTGACATCTTTAAAACCCGACATCTATAGAAACAACAGTGGCACTCATATCGTACACCTCTGCCAAGACACAACACTTCCCTGCAATTCAAGCAGGCCTAATCCAATATCATAGTCATGTGTCACTCTGCTTAACCATAATTTAAAGGGTAACTCCACCAATTTTACACATTAAAGTGTGTTTACAGGTACTGGGGAGTACTGCTGCATATGTGAAAAAAGTAGTATAAAGCTTTTTGTGTAGGTAATCTGATTGCATTGTGGGTAATGTAGGTGCCGAGATTTTAAGGGGAAAAAGAATCTGTGGAATTTAAAAAAAGGTGATTTCTGCAATAGTCTACCAGCGGACTATGTTTCAAAACCTGGGGCCTGAACAGACCCCATTAAATTTTGAATCAGGATAAAGAGATGGATCCCGGCTTTTTCTCTCACTTTCTTGTTATGTTTGTTGACATTATTATTAATTTCTCAGGGAATAATGTATGGATGTTAAGGCACATTTATGTGGCTGGAATGTATGAGAGTATCTTATGCTGGACCAAAAGTTAATGGGCGGGGGTCCATTCTCCATCCACAGTTCATGTAAATCTGTTCAGTAGTTTATGTGTAATCCTGCTGACAAACCAGCCCACTGACAAATGGACACGTACATATATGTACAAGCTCCTTGGTGGAGGCAATAACTCGAGGCTAATTAGGGCAATTTTTATGATAATAGTTAAGTTAATGACAATGTAACTGATAGATTTATTAACAATAAAAGTATTCTTAGTTTCAGCAAGAGGACTGAAGCCACACTGCACCTTCAGCCTCCAGTCTTATTTTAATGACTTAAGCCGTAAATTATGATTTTTCTTGCCTACATGTGGTTCTGAATGACCAATTGTTACTTCATCACAGTGCTTGTTGAGATGTCTGGTGCCTGCAGACAGGGCTTGAGCTAATGCACTTTGCATGATGCAACGTTTACTTAATAGGGAATTGATCCAGCTTATCCACGTTAAATGGATCTGTGGTACTTACTTTGAAGAGACACGTCTCGTCAACCTACGACCTGCCGCCACCTCCAGCTGCAGCCCTACGGTTCATAATTGCTTAGTTCTAGGAATCTATGGCTTGAGGTAAGGGTTAGTTAAGTTCCAAGTTTTAAACTTTGACGGTGAGTTGATCTGAACCACTTGACCTGACCTTTTGAAGGGAAACAAAACCGTGTGAAAGCACAATGTGTTAGGTGCAAAAAAGAAGCAACAGGTGGTGGAACGAGACCAAGCACGTTTACTTAAGTCATGTAAGAATTCGAGGTACTTATACTTTACATGAGTATTTCCATTTTCTGGAATCCCAGAGACAAATATTGTACTTTTTTATTAACTACATTTATCTGACAGCATGCTAACTTCTGTAGCTATTTCAACAGCTGTGTTTCTTCACAGTGTGTTTTTTCTTTTTATAATTAAAAAATATATATATGTTAAACCAAGATTCTTACATACTGCACCTTAGTAAAGGACCTGAAACTTCTTCCACCACTCACCAAAACACATGCACACCCCAACATGTACAAATGTGTCAATTTTAACCGCTTTATCTGAGATTCATCCTTTCTCACACACACACACACACACGCACAGAATCAGTTCATTTGATCCAAGGAAATAAGATATTTTTCTTAGAACAGTTCGAACAAACTGATTGTGTTCAATGATGGAGATATAAATCTGTGACAGCTTGGAGGCAGAGTTGGAGGTGTTCCATGAACAACATTTCTCCCTTCTCCCAACTAATGCCTCTTTATACCTGCTCCATGTTCAGGCACCTGCATTACGTCATGTTAACCCCAACCCTTCAATAAAATGCCAGAAATCTGAAGAGGAAACAGTTCAAGCGAATGTGATTTTTGTTTGTTTTGTTCCGACCCTGAACTTTTCACAATCCTGTGAAAATATACACATTCAGTCATATGTGGGTGTGTAGTCACACATTTTTATTTCCCTGCTCAGTATCACGTATCCACATCCATGAGTCATTGCCTCTTTCACACAAACACACACTCGGCGTGATCCAAACTGCCTGAAGTAAGATCATCTTTTCGGCCAAGTGCTTAAAGGAGATTCGTATTGTTTTTTTCTGTCTTTGCTGCAGTTTCACACGATGAATCAGAATTAAGTCTCATTCAGGATTGCTTTTTTTTTTAAAATTCTGCTCGGTAGGAATGTTATTTCACCTTCTCTGCATTTATTTTCTGGGTAAATGGCATTATTCTTTGTGCTGTAAGGGATTTACAACTCCAAGGCCCTGAACTTTGTACTCTTTGCTTTTGGTTGCTTGTGATTTTGGTGATTAGGGGAACTTAAACATATTCTGATGTTGCTTTTACTAGAATTTTTTTTCCAGGAAATGTAATAGAAGCATGCAAACAGTGAGGAAACTTTTTTATTAGATTCTGGTCTAAAACAAGATTTCTTCACCTGGTGTTACAAGGGAATGATCAAACTAAATATGAAAAGACATAATTGGAGTAATAAGACATGAAAATGCCAGCTTTTTAAAAAACATTTAAAAAATGTTAAACACGTGGCCCAGATTTGAGACTGGGGGGAAGTTTGCCCCACAGCCTGGGAGCTAAAACACAAACAGCACAATCCCTCTTTGTCTGAAGACTGGCCACGATGATTTGATGAGCATGAAAATGATATGGGGCGGGTGTAACTCAGCGGGTAGAGCCGCATGTCGAAGTGTCCTTGAGCAAGATACAGAACCCCAAATTTCTCCTGATGTGCAGTTGGAACCTCGCATGGTGGCCTCTGCCATCAGTGAGGGCCCTGCGATGAGCTGGCGACTTGTGTGTGTGCCCTGCTCTCGCCCAGAGACAGCTGGGATTGGCTCCAGCAAAACCCCCGCGACCCCATCAAAGGGATAAAAGCGGTTACAGACAATGGATGGATGGAAAATTATGTGAATCATAAGTTGTCGCCTCCGCAGTCCGTGATTTAGGATGAATGCGCAGCTACACAACACTCCACCAGCATGTTCAAAAAACACATTCTCAAACGTCTTTGTGAAGAATGGGGACTTGTAGGAACCAATGTTGTTAACTTTAACTTTAATTCGTCACCAATCTGTATCCTTCCTGGCACCGGTGTTGTTAATATTTCTGGAGAAAATCAAGTCATTGATGTTAAAATCTGATAACAGGGATATTCCCAATAAGTGATTGCAGCTTCCTCCTTGCAATTAGTAAGCTACTGAAGCAGGGCGACTCAGTACAGAGGGGGCTGTTGGAGCTGATGTCGCAACATTGTTTTTTTAAGGGGAGTTGTTTCCTGATCCATTTACAGAGGAATAGGTGGCAATGTTTGGCTAATAAACATAAATCTCAACTTGAAACACCTACATTATGTCTGTCAAATTGCTACAGACCTGGGATTTGTATTTATGACCGTGGTGTTGCAGTCAGAAGCTGTGGGGGGCGCCAAATTGCACAAAATGCCAATTTCTACATAATGTTGTTTTGACAAAATGAATTATTGAATACAACACAAAATGCCCAATTAACTTAAAGAGATGAGTTGTAATTATGGCTACATTACAGTCCTGCTGTGTATCTTTTAACGCACGGTGCAAATACATTTACATTTACATTTTAGGGCATTTAGCAGACGCTTTTGTCCAAAGCGACTTACAGTAATTCATACATACATTCATACACTGATTGCCGTGGCAGCCATGCAAGGTGCCGACCAGCACACCAGGAGCAGTTTGGGGTTCAGCATCTTGCCCATGAACACTTCGACATGCAGACCAGGGGAATCAAACCAGCAACCTTCTGATAACAAGATGCTGGCTCTACCCCTTGAGCCACAGCTAGAAATAGAAATTTGGTCTTATCCTCGACAAGGTACAGGCCTCATAAGAAGGATATAACATCGTTTGTAATGCTACAGTAGGTGTGAAGATGCTCCACCAGGTTGACCTCTGCCATTGAAAGAAGAAGACGAGGATATTGAAGGAACATGTGTTATCAGGGAAATGTGAAGTGAAGATGAACATGACCCGAAAAAGTGTTTCCCACAACTAAGACTAGCTAACAAACTTACTTACCAATAAAGGGCCTGTATTGTTCAGAGTACTTCAGAGTACCTGTCCAAACCTTTTTTGTGTTCCTTGCTCCAATAAATGCCTGTAATTATGCACAAACTGTCCATCTCAATGCAAATTCTCAAATGTTTTCTCCTTTACTTCTTTATAATCCAGAAACCTAAAATGACCTCATTAATAAAATGATGAACGCCATCGTCCAGTGAATCACCACCTTCAGGTAAAAACTCATCTGATGCAATGGCACCTGTCTGTCTGTGCAGGCGATAAGCGGGAAAAGATGTTATGAAATGATTCACATCTGACGGCACGATCTCAACTTCTCATGTATCTTAGCGGCCTGTTGACGGAGGAGGATTCACTGTAAGTTTCAATTCTCGTGCCAAATGAATCACAAGGAAATAAAACGTACTTTGGCTCTGTCAATTTCCTATCGGTTCTTTCTATCAGTGTGTGTTATATAAGATGTTGATCGCATCAAAATATTTCCAGTCTCTAGAAGGCTGTTTCCTCCCTGTTTAACCATGCAGGCCGACACTGTGTGTTTCACTGTACATTTTTTAGATTACGCCTATGTTAAACACACGTTTAGTGTTATGTAATCCCCAGGATATTGAGTAATAACTGAACTATGAGTCCCCCTAAAGACTCCCTCTGAAGGAATTCATGAGGTAGTAAAAACTATCAGGGCGAACATGCAAACCTGAGCAGACAAATATACCCAGTGATCTCCGAAAATATGCCAGACTTTAACTACGGGCTTGTTCCGTGAATCATGTGTATTTGAGCTAAAAAAGAGACAGGGCTGCGCCTTGAAACACACACGCACGTGACGGCAATGTAACTTTATTTAACGCTTACTTTTATTAGCAGTCAGACACAGGAAAAGAAACGGTCCAAGACAAAACCAACAAGCCTGCGTGTGTTTTCTCTGGAAAAGGAGCCCAATAAACATGAAACCATGCACAAGGTTCACGTGCATATTTCATTATTGCATTTTCAGGCTGGTCAAGGTGCCCTGAACCAACCCCTTGTACCTCTCTCTCAGGGGAAGCCCTTCTTTTAGCAAGTGCTGAGTGATGTTTGGTCAGTCTGTTTGTTGATCGTGCACTCTCGGACCCCGCAGTGCTTTGCTAAAGGCCAGAGGTCTCCCAGGTTGGGCTGCTGAAAGTGACCGCTGGCCTGGACCCCGGGCCCCAAAATACAGCGGTACAACACCGGTCTTGTTGCTGTGGTGGTACGCTGAAAGTTGACCCAGCATGGTGGACCGTGTCACGCCGCAGCAGCACAGCCTGGTAGTCTTCACCCTCAGACCAGAGTAAATAAACACAACCAGCTACACAAACACTTTGGCTGGGGCTGGGAAAGCCCACGCACGGCCCGCTACTAAAGCAGGGCGTCTAAGTATAGAGGGGGCTGTTGGAGCTGATGTCGCAACATTGTTTTTTTGAGGGAGTTGTTTCCAGATCCATTTAGAGAGGAGTAAGGTAGTAATGTTTGGCTAATGAACATAAATCTCAACTTGAAACATTTTAAAGGGCCCTGCTATGTGAGATCAACTTTTAACGTAACATTGTATAACTTTATTTTATCTCAAACTAACAGCTTCAGAATCATGTTGATGGTTCAGTGTCTTGTTATACGGTGAATGGTGTCTCTGTCTCAGCCACTCCGCCCCCCCTATCACTTGTCTCTGCACTGTGTAACTTCAGTGGGAGTGTAGGATCACAGCGGTATGTACATGCTTACTGCATGATACACGTTTTCAGCTCTGAACCTTTTTATGATCAAATGAGTTTTGTTAGTAGTCAGCACCTACATACATCACGTCTGACATACTGTGACAGACCTGGGACTTCCTCGCATCACAATGTTCGAATAGGTTGTTCCTGCAACTTCCGAAGCGACATGTATCAGCGTTCACGAAACAACATGACCGTTGTGGCGGACCAGTGAAAGGTGAACCTGAACCTCACCCAGTGGTGGCGGTCCGGTCGGGTTTACAAAAGAAAACAACTTTGTTGCTTTGAGGAAAACAGAGTGGGCTGGGTTGAGATAATTTTACCTCTGTGACAAATGTACGTACGTTTAGCAAGTCTGACGTTAGCTCACAATGTTTGGCACTGGACATGAACAGCGGTCTCCTGAATCAATGTCCGGTGCTTATTTTTCTTGACCATCCACCCCTGAACTCCTCCCCACACATGCTGATGGAAGGCACTGCCTAACAGGAAATGTAAATATGGTTCGTCATAAGCTGCTTTCGTAGTTAATCTATATAGTTGTCTTTCTGATGAGGACTGGCTGTTTTCCACACTTTTTTTTTTTTCAGGGTGAGTTTGGATCTGAGCTTGTGTTGAGTTGTGTACTTACATTATCTGAAACATTTGTTTAACCCGGAGAAATCCATAACTTTACTAAAGATAGCGCTGCATGTCATTTGATCGGCTGCTGCTATAACTTCCGGTAGACAGGCAGAAAACGTGACTTAACTTAACATGAATATAACTTTAAAGCATGAACCCGTCTGAGAACATGTCTGTCTGAGTCATGTATAGATTTTTCATCAGCAATCGTCGTTCAACAGCGAAGTCAACAACTCGCCACGTCACGTCACCAAAGTCACACAATAACACAAACATGCAATAAGTGATCGAGGCAGTGGTAGCCCTGCAGCTCCTGTGTTCTGCAAGATAAAATCACTGTTTTTGTCAATGGAGTCTGGTGGATTCGAAGAGAGCAATATAAACAGCTGTTTCCAGTTAAATGAGGGTTTCACTCTTTAACGAAAAGGTGTCTGTAAGGATCTTTTCCGTAATTGTCAGTACAATAAAGGACTTTTAGTGGGTGTACTTTTACAAGAGTTGTTGCCCTCAAGGATCACACTGCTGCCAGCTGCAGCCTGTTTTGCGACGACTGAAGCAATTCCAAAAGTTGTATTTGTTAATCTATAAGTCATTTACACAACAAAGGTTAGTAAATACCAGAATAACCCTTTAAGTGTTTTTTTTTCTTTTCTACATTGTCTCTGTTGTTCCACCCCTTAAAAATGCGGAATGATTCAAACTAAAACAGTGTATTTTACTACTGTGTGAACTGAGTTGTTTTCCATCTCCTCTGTGTTATCTGAGGACTCGTGAAATTGTTTTTGTCAGACAGACCTTGTGAGTCGGCAGCCGGACATTATGTAACGGTGTAATTCAATGATTAGTCAGTCGTGTCAGGGGAATAATACAGAAAAGCTATTTTCAGCCTCACTCTTTATCACCCGTGTAGTGAGCTTTATGAAACTACGATAGTTCGTGGTATTGCCCTTTCTCACGCAGTTACATAGTTTTTTAAGATCAATAAAACTTTGAAATACAGAATGAGAAAGTGAACTGTTGGTTTAAGTGATGAGGCTGAGAGGGCACAGTTTGGTCCCTGGAGTCTCTTATCCTGGCAGACTGTCCTTGAGAAATACACTAAACTCAGCACTTTCGACTGCAGTTCCACACTATGGTATTAGAAGGTCTAAAGCTGTAGCATGTTGCACAAATTGTACAAATTGGGATTTTGCGCTCTCAAAATAAATTGATTTGACTGTGTCGTGTTTAAAAAATCAGGCTACACTGTTCACCAGCAACTGTGGCTGTGAAAGCTCAAAATGAACCAGAGATGTTCTTTCAGGCTGGAGTTCTTTCAGAAAGGAGGCCCTCGGATTATAGAGGGTCGGACTTTGTGTGGAACAACTCTGAAGTAATTATATTTCCATTCTTTTCTGCTTCTGCTCCAAGACATTTATTTGACAGCTATCATCACCCATTTCTTGCAGGTTTTACACACAAATAGAATTTTACGCTTTTAAATTATAACATAAAATATCACTGTATCCAGAAGGAAATTGTTGTTGCAGCTGCCATGCAAGAGTTTAAATATGAGAAAATTAACAAATATGAGTAGCCAGGGCTACATAATAAATACTTCATACTAAAAGTAAGATTTTATGCAGTTTTTTACTTAATAAAGTCATGTTTACACTGTGCCTTTGCTACTTTTACTTAACATTTCTTCCAAATTTCCAAATGGGGATTTCAGTATAACTCCCTATGTGTGTCACAGTTTCAATTTTTACATCTGTCATCATTTACCGAAGCCCAATTGGCTGGACATTTCCTTCCGTGTATTTCTGACACCTCTACCTCCATTGTCATGGCAAGTACACTTTCCTTCTCAACATTCTCTGGATTTTGCATTTTGTTTTGGCTCAGACAAAAGACACACATATAAGTAGGCTAGAAAAGCAGTTTAGGAGAAATAGTTAAAATGATGTTTTTTTTAAGGGCATTGTTGCCTTCATAAGATGAGAGCTGTCGGGAAATGTGAGGAGAGATATGGAACAAAAAGCCTCAGCTGAACATTAACAGGGTACTTTTGCAATTATATGGTCTTTAACCCGAAGGTCACCAGGATGTTCCAATGAAAAGTTTCTTTCTGAAATTTCGCATCTGTGGCTGAATCACTTTTGGCACTGGCTCTCATTTTCCACTTTATTTGCATTTGAAAATATGTCAAGTTTTTTTTTTTTTTTTTTACATATTATTAAACTAGCAGTCAAACAAGTCGGAAAACAAATGGCTCTGGGTGAGGCTAAAAACCATGATCGGAGCTGTCGTCATTCACAGGACACCATGACACATTTTTTTTTCTTTGTGTCATGTGTTGCTCTTGTGATAAACTGTCCGACAGTCAAGCGCTTGCCTTTGATGGCCTTTATTGAAGCAATGAGCTCCAGTCATAAGTTCATTACTAATGAGTCACCATCAGAGGATAAGGTCATCAATACAGTGTGTGTGAAATCAGGTCAACAAGTTTCTTCAGTGTCTTAAAGTGTCACGGTAAATGCAATGTTTGCTAAAAATACATTTCCTTTTATTCAAAGGTCTCACTGATGATGTGAAGTCCAAATCATTTAAATCTCTATGGGTCGATCACACCCTACATGTTTTTAGACAGATCACAACTATAGTGTGATGATAAATCTTTTTTTATCCTTCCAAAGCAGGACTAGGGGTTAAAAGTCAAGTAACAAATTCAATTGAAGGAAGGTAGAGTAATCATACAGCTTAAGTCTTTGGAGCAGGTCAAACTAGATCTATGGAGGATGTACATTGTCCTCTGCTGAGAAAAAAACACATGCAAGAACGACAGTCTACACTGCAGAGAAATGCAGTCCAAATTCTACCAAAACATTGACAAGAGTATATTTTCTCCTAATGATTGAATGTGTTTGTTTTGTGCTAAACCCTTAGGGGTCACCATAGTCATGGGCCATATGTATGAGGTATTTCCTGCTTCCTGGACATGACTGGATGTGAACACTGGCCACCAGCCAAATACCAATATGTTAAACTAGAGATTGTGTCTGTGTCGTTGGATTGGAAGATGACAAGCCTGAGCTGAACCAGTGCTTCCTTTAATGTGACTGGTCTGACGGGTGAAATCGTTAAATTACTTGGCTCCGCGATCAAACGTTTGTTAATGTCTTCCAATCCTGATGCTTGTGACTAACAATCAAGAGGATGAAAGGTGAAGTTGACTTTCACACGAGGGAAGTTAAGTCTGTTTTGACATGGCAGAAAATTAATGTGGAAGCTTCAGGCATTTCAAGTTTAAACATCAGATTGTTATTTTCTTCTATCAACAACAATTTGAGATGATTTTTCCAGTCTCATAAGATTTGTCTCATGAGTTCAGTCTATGCCCCACTTTTTTTTTTATATAGTTTCTTTAGTCCAATTTATTATAAATTATTAATCAATTAAAGAAAACCTAAAATGTTTGTTTTTTTTATAAGTTCTTGTGTATTAAGAAGAAGATCTCTCCAATGGAAAACGCTGCTCCTGGAATACCACATCAGTTGTCCCGCCCTTAATTCCGTGACTTTGTGACATCTTGTGTCACCACATCACAGGTACTGTTAGTGGTGCTGGGTCTGACTAGTCAGAACAGACTGGGTTTTAGTGAGGCGAGGCTCAGAGGTACGGCTGCGAAAACAGAATGAAGGGAATATTGATGTAGAGATGACGTATGTTCGTAGGCTAACCTGGGAGTGAGCCTGGTCCTGGTTCCCTTAATGAAAAGACAAGATTTTTTAAATTGGATTTTGGATCATTGCTGCAAATAATCTCTCTCTTTATGACACTTACACATTTTGTTCAGCAAAATAATCTTCACAGATTAACACCACTTTTAAGTTTAAATTGAATCGAAAAAAGCTAATGTTAGGCAATAAACAGCCTGCACATGACTTAAACATCACCACCCATTAGAGTCTTAATACACAATCACTCCAATCATTTCTATATTCCTAAAATGTAAAATTTGGTTTAGAATAATTTGCAACTAAAGTGAAGACGGGCTGGTGAGTAGATCTATCTATCCATCTATCTATCTATCTATCTATCTATCTATCTATCTATCTATCTATCTATCTATCATTTCATAATCACACATCAACATGGTCATTAATTAAGAATGCCATCAGTCATAATCATGACTGTCATTACCGTTTGGCAGCATTATGCCAGCTAAGCTGTGTCTGGATAGAGGCTCTAAGATTTCCCGGAGATAAATGATTCATTCAGAAACAACGCATGTCTTGACTCATTCGATTTGAATCACAGGCGACTTCTGACCGCGATTTTGAAGAGTGAATGTCTCAGATTTGAATCCTCGGTAGCAACTGAAGATAGCGACAGAGATCAGTTCAAAAGATAAATAACGATACATCCACATTACTTCGTTTTGTCAGGCAAATTTAGACGATTTAAAAGGGCGATGTTGCACACGATGGTTGTAATAAAAGCAGCCGTAAATATATTATTTGATTCCATAAACTGTATTTGTAATCCGTGAAGTTATTCGAAAGACGTTGAATTTTGAACCCCAAATCACCCCAAAACGAACATCTGTCGACTGTAGGAGAACTCTCTCTGCTGTCTCCACCGGGTGGGACGTCAACCGGAAGTGACGCCAGGGACCGATATACGTGTTTCAGCGGTTTAAAATTAATGTAGCTTTATTTGACATTTTTTAACAGCCACAAAACTTCAGAAACAATTTTTAAAAGTCTGTGGTGTCGTCGATGCGTAAATATATTTTTGGTGACGACAAAAAAATACTTTGACCTCCATACCCAGGATGCACTTCGCTCTCTTGCCATCTTGTCGAGTGGCTGGGGTAGAAGAGCGGCAGGCAGGAGTTAGCAGCCTGTTAGCATACTGCCTCTGTAGTAAAGTGGTTATCTGTCAGCTAGCTGCTAGTAGTAGCTGCCAAAAGTGAGCTGTCCACACGGAGAGAGCCAAAACTTCAACGACTTTGAGACGTTTTCTCTGTCCACCGCTGGATTATTTGTTCTTTTTGACAAGCCAATGGATTTGTTTACATCATGATATCGCTCACGCTGGTGCCCAGGTGTGGAAAACTAGCTAACATCAGCTAACTCAGCTAGTCGGCGAGAAATACATATATAGTTGAGAGAGAAGAGTGGGCTGTGAGACCGGGCCCGCCTCAGACTAAAGTACCGGTGGCAGCTGCTGAACAAGAACTTTGACAAGGGCCTCTTTGCAACTCCGCTGCCGGGACACAAGGAAGGCCGGGTGTCAGAGAGGCCGGAGAAGGAGAGCAGCAGTCGCCTGTGTGCTGTGACCGGACACCGCGCAACATTTCGGGACTTTCGCAGGGTCTGGCTCCGCTTGTGACACTTTTCTCCGACAAGAGAGAGGAAGAGGAACGGTATGGAAATGACCTGTGACGGTACGTGTCTGTGTCATATCCCTCAGCTGTGAATTACTTAAGACATTAGTCCAGCACTTCGTTTCATCTGGGAGCAGACAGACTTGACGCAGATAGTCAACATGTCGAAAATGCCAGCGAAGAAGAAAAGTTGCTTCCAGATCACGAGTGTAACGCAGGCTCAGGTGGCGGCCAGCAGCATCACCGACGACACCGAGAGCCTGGACGATCCGGACGAGTCCCGGACAGAGGACGTGTCGTCGGAAATATTTGATGTTTCTCGGGCCGACATAGGGGTGTGTGAGAGGAGTTCATCCGAGGAAACTCTTAACAACGTAGGGGAGACTCAGGAGGGCCAGCTGCCGACCACAGGTCCTGTCAACGGGGGACTTTCTTACAAAAGTATAGGCACTGGTCGTGTCACCCCACATAATTTAGTAGGAAGTGTGCCTGTGCCAGCTACAGCTCAACCCTTTGTTCCAAACTCAGCCACCCATCCATCTACAGTCATCAATTCAGCCCCTGCTGTCACTGTCTCTACCAGTGTGGCTCACACTACCCCTGTGAGCACCAGCTGTAGTTCCCGTTTCAGGGTCATTAAACTTGACCATGGTACAGGAGAGCCCTTCAGACGGGGCAGGTGGACATGCACTGAGTTCTATGACAGAGATTCAGATTCAAATGTTAATCGAACTGTGGATAGCATAAAGCCAACTGTAACCCTTGATCACAGTACCGACAGGGACAGCGGGCTAGGGGCTACTATCAACTCTGTGGTCACTAGCAGTGCACAGGTTTTGGAGAACACCGCGGACAGTGGTTACTCCACCGGGAACCCTGCCCACCCCCACCCTTCAGAGCCTCTGCAGCAAGGCTACAGCTTGGCTCCTCAGATAGGGAGCGGGGCAAGTGCCTTCCAGCCCACAGGGTATACATCTACAGCATCACAGCAGCCACAACAGGGTCAGGTCAATATGCAGCCTGGTGCCCCCCAAACCTTCCTCTCCAACAGCCTCAATGGTGTGCACCAAGGTGCCATGCAGCAGAAGTCTCCAATTATGCCTCCTGTCACGCAGGCCCAGCAGTTTGCCTATTCCTCTCATCCCACTGGCCTCTCAGCTGGCCAGCTGGACTATCGACAACAGCACTTTGGCTCAAGCACTCAGAACCTTCCCATGTCGACCCTCCCTGTGGGGCCTTCAACCAGCCAGGTACCCTCATCTCTATTAACCAGTGCTGGTGCAGGAGCCCACCGGCTGGGTGGAGAGGCAGGCTCAGTACAGGCCCTCCTCCTACAAGTGGGCAATGCAGCAGCCATGGCTCCCATCCTTGCAGGAAGTGGCCAACATCCTCATGTCAACCAGACGCAGCCTTCAGGAGGGATACCCACCAACTCCCAAAGCGGTGTCCAGAACGCACCTGCCACAGTGCCCAGTACCACCAACACCCCTCCGGGTGGAGGACTTGTCCAGCCCCAGGGAGCCCACGGAGGAGCCCTAACAGGCCTTCCCTCTGGCTTCAGTATCCAGGCAGACGATAGTAGGCAGAAGTCTGATGTCCTACCTCAGTCCAGTGCCCTTGTGGTGCCAGGGAAAGATGGTGTAAAGCCTTTTATCGGTGAAGGCCTCAACCTGCCCACTCCTTCTGTCAACAGCCTGTTTGGCATCCAAATAACCATGAATGTGGATGACGACAGGTAAGAGAGTATAATGCAAAAAAGCTTGTGTTAAAGGATTTCACATCTATGAATATTGTTTACATCTTTTTTGCTCAGCTGTGTGCCATCAGTGATGCAATATTAGAGTGTGGATATCAGTTTTCTGGAGTCTGAGGGGTAAAAAGCTACCTGGTGATGCTGTCTAACAGATTGTTGGAGGTAGTGAGTGTGTATCTGGAAGTTTGCCCACATATTAAACATTCTTGTTACATTCTACAGCAGTGTGCTCATACTCCAAACTCTGAAGAATGCCTCTCTCTTCACTAGCGCTCAAATTAGGCACACTTTAACTAGAAGTCTTCAGTTGTACTTAAAGAACAATAAAACAAAACACACATTTTACTTCTGTTTGTAAGTCTACAGTTGTAGACTGGGAGGAAGGAGGCATTAGAAGTGTAGTAAGCCAATGAAATCTGGCTGTGACAGGAAGAATATTCTGTCTCTTTCATTAATAGCCAACCCACAAAACCCTGGATAGTGTTGTCTGTTTAGACACCCACAGCCCCCCTCCCTCAAGCTTCCATTCAACCATACGGGCTGTTTGGGTTTAGGGGGCGTTAACAAGCACTTAGATATGTTACAACACACACACAGTAGCTGAGAAATGAAAAAACACTCCTAGAACGTAGGCAGTGAGATTTATTCCCCTGTCTGCCTTGGAAAGTCAGTGATCCCAGACTTAAAACTTTAAAGCTTGTAAATACCGACTCTTCCCTTACCTACTCACTGTACTCCTGTAATGTACATACTGTAGTTATTTTTAGGGTCCGTCAGACGGCCCTCAACAAACTCTTCGCCATTCCAAGCAAGCAGTTGGAGAGGTGATGTTTGACCCAGATGAGAGCTGGAGTCCACCCCCACACACACGTGCAGAGTCTGTCCTGTATTTATGTAGGCCTCAGTGTTTATCAGTGTGCTCTTGTTCTGTTCTTCAGTGCTTATTATGAATGACACAGCCTGGAGGAGGAGGTGCTAGTGTGTGTGTTTTAAGAGGTTGAGGTCTGATTTTTATTGCTCATAGTCCAGATATTCCAGAAGCTTATCGTTGTTTACAGACAGACCTTATCCCAGCAGCATCACTAATGTGCCGAGGGCTGAAACAGTGTTGCGTTGTCTGTCCCTGATTTCATCAAAGGAACAGCCAGTGCCCGTTCCCTAGCCATTTTTGTGTGTATGTGTGTGTGTGTGTGTGTGTGTATGTGTGTGTGTATGTATGAGAGAGGAGTGACATCAGTGGCTGTGTGCGTAGCTATGGTGATGGTGGCAGCAGGACAGGACAGGACGTGTCAGGGAGGTGGAGAGGACAGACAGACGGGTGCACGGACACACACCTGTGGGAATGATTGCAGGCATTAATGCCACTGTGTTTCTGGCAGCGATGACATGACCAGACTGAATCAGCAGTACGATGTTTGCCTTCTTCGACTGTGGCTCTCGGACTCCTTGTCAGACCTGCCCATGTACATGTTGACACATAATCTTAAAGTGTTGACTTGTTCCTAACCTTTCAGGGGTTTAAGCTCCCTGTTCTTGTTTTCTTCACACTTGCTCAGTTTTTAACAAGACTGTAAATTGTGGAGACTCAAAACTGCACACTTGTCATTAAAGCTGCAATGATTTATTAATTGTCCACTATTGAATTAATTGCCAACTATTTTGACAATCGATTGAAGTCAAGATTCTCTGATTCCAGCATCTTAAGCATTTTTTGATTTCTTTACTTCCTTATTATAAAACAAGACAATTGAGGACTTCATCTTGGACTTTGGGAAACACTGATTGATAATAGTCATCATTTTATGACATTTTATACAGGAAAAAACTGATCAACTACTTGAGAAAATGATCAACAGTTTAATCAACCGTGAAAATAAGTTGCAGCATAAGATTTAAACAAAGCTTTGCGAAATGGGGGCTCACTTTGCCACACTTACGACAGCTATAATTAAAGTGCATGTTAAGCCCTTTTAAATGAGATTTAACTCCCACATTGGTTAGGGTTAGTTTCATAAATGTTTTTGGAGCCAGTTTCCAAAATATGTTTGTTGTTCAGTTTGCAACAAAATTGTTACATAGCTCCTTCAGACACACTTTATAACATTTTTACAGCTAAATAAGATAAACAGTTACACTGCCATCTGCAAATAATCTTCACTGAAACCAGTGGACCACCACTTCAGATTACTAAATGGCTTCATTTTAGTTAAGACAGTCAATAGGAGACACTGCACAAACATGACATTTTCCAATGATGTGGATCAAGGTGCATTTTCAATTTTTGTCCTATATAGTGTGGGCTGCGATGTCATAACTGTATAACTGTCTCTAGAAAGGTAGTTCATGTGTGCCACATTTCATGGAATTTCAATTTGACATTTCCAAAAATGTAAAGGCCTAATCTGACACAGAGCCAGAACCAAAACTGGGTTGACAAATTAAGCCATCTAAGCTTTAAAATTGTTCCATGGGAAAAGAGTCTCTGTCATTTTCAATATTGCTGAAAACATTCCTGATGGTTTTGCTTTGTACAACGCACCAGCAAGCTTAGCAAATATAAACCAAGCGTATTTGGACAATAAACCACGGAAATCCAAAACGTGTACGTAGGTTGTAGACCCTTTTAACTCAATTTAGTCTTTTAATCTAAAATGAAAAATGCATAAAGAAAACTGTATCACTGATTCAGCCTGGATTAGCCCACCTCTTATGCATTTTTCCTAAATAATGATAATTGCGGAACTTTCTATATGGACCATGCCTGCAGCATACATTCACATATGTACACACATGCTGCATTTTGGTTAACCTCAAATCTTGTGCTGTTTTTAAATGAAGTTGTGGGGCCCAAAGGCAGGTTGGCAGCCACAGGCATAATTTTAACTATCATCAGTTGTAATTAAAATGCCTTGTTAACTCGTAACGTTCTTATGAATCTCAGTAGGGACCAAAAGGAGAAAAAAAAAAACGTCTTTCAGGGAACACGCCCCATCATAACGGGACACATATTTTCAAACTTTTTCCTCTCGTCAGAGGTGCATTGTTCTGTGCAGAACCTCCACCTCCACGAGGAATCTGCTCCAAGTCTCATTGTTTGGTTCTGTTTTGAATTAGCGTGCATCACAAAAGTGGAACAAAAAATTGTGGGGGTGGAGTTGTGAGATTAGAATGATTTCCCCTCAGCTTGGACTGGTTAACATCTCTGCTCAGCATGCTGCATCTCTGCCAAATAAAGTGATGAAGCTGCCCCCTGGGAGGAATCTGTTTCTTTCAATAGGGGCACTTGACCTTAAACTCAATTACTTCTTCCCAGGACAGGCACACCCTCCCTCCCTCTTGTACTGTCTCAATTAGGGATGTTAATTATTAATCCACAATTAATTACATTTTCTCAAGCAGGAGAACCGTAGTAGCGTAATTGCACATGGGAGAGAAATGCAGTCTTACGGTAATTCTGGCACACAGTTCACTGTATATCATTACATTCTAGACAAAGGAGGAGCACAATAACTCACCTGAAGTCAAATTATTAATCTGATTGATGTGAATTAAGAATTTGTAATTAAATAAATAAGGTCTGAACATCCAAAACATCTAAGCTGATCACTTTCATCTCGCATGTTGTTGCTGGAAATATTCATGATGAGCCAAAGGAGGAATATATAATGTGTCCTCCTTTAGGCTGTGTGCTGAGTCATATTGCTCTTTTGATGCAAATCACACCGAGCACTACTGTTGCACTTGAATATTAGCATTATTAACCTTTTCTTCGCTGAATTTGTAGGTGGTAAGAATCAGCTTTTAGTACACTGTCTTGCTTTCATTTGTCTCTTCCTCTGCTGGTCAAAGTGTGGCCACAGGCCTAAACACTTTTCACCCTCCCTCAGTCTGACATTTGTAGGCTGCTTTTTTTTACTGAGTTTCAACATCCCATTCTTACTGGAAAACTTTTTTACTGGCCTAAAATGGTACTTCCCTCAGAAGAATCGGTTATTTGTGACTTTTGACACTGTCAGTAATGTTGTAGCTATCTTGTATGGGTGATTAGAAATTAATTAAATGATCATCTCTATTTTGTACATACATCCACATTCAAACTTGAGAGTGACCTAGTTCAGCTACAGTGTGGTATTGGCTGTCGAGTGGGTGCTACTTCATGAAATACAAGAGCCTGGGTGAAGATTATTGTTCACAGTCAGTATGGGGGATTTCGACTGAGCACCCTCTAGTCACGAGTATGGTTTCATAAACTTAAGTTTTGTTTCCGGCAGATTAAAAGACTGCCGCTCTTATCAGCAAACAATCCGATGAACTTGGGCCAACAAAGGGAGAGTAAGCCAGACCTCCTCGACTTGTCTGATAGCTGACATATGATGTCACCATGCAGTTTCGGAAACTCAAATACACACAAGATTAATTTCTCCTCGCACACACTGAATGCCACATAAATTTGTAATCTGACTGGAACATTTATGAAAGGTCAGCTGCAAAGGGTGTGCAAGTTCAACTTGATGGAAATTCTGAGTCTTCCAGTGCAGACACTCCTGCAAGTTGTAAACACAATGGCTCCACTGGTAGGGAGAGTGATTTTGTTGGTGTTCACATAAAAAAGTGTCAGTCTTTGTTACTGTCAATGGACATTAAAGCAGCCTTCTGCTAATATATGTTAACACTGGATTGACTTGAAGCTTTGTTGGAGCTTAGCTGGTATGCAGATGTTTAGCTGTTAATGTCTCTCAGCTGACTGTGTTGTGTCAGACTCAGAAAAATATTGTTTCACTCGTTAACTGAGCAAGTGAATGGCCCCAATTTCCCAGTGCTCAAAGTCACAGCTTCAGCTCGCTTCTTTTATCCAACCAACAGTCCAAAACCCAAAGACTCTTCATTTGCTATCATAATTGACAATGAAAAGTTGCAAATTTGAACTTTTTCTCTGGCTCTCTTACGCAGACTATAATAGCAGTTATTTTACTATTTTATCATTTTCATTTGTTTTGAAACAGTGAAGAGACACTTGTCTTTTGTTCAGTTGGATTAGTGTTGAATGCCGGAGAAATGAGCAGGGTTTAACCCCCACTGCTGCTCATGGCTTTAAAAGCTGTGAAGGCACGTGTTTTACAAGCCTGGAGTGCAGTGAAATGTCAAAGGTTCATGCTGTTATTGACTGATATTTTAGTCTAAAAATGTGTGCTTGTTTTGGGTTGAAAGTGTTTTGGTTCCATAGATGTAACAGAACACAAAAGGTATCTCCATTAAACTATTCAAGAGCATGTCTGCATTGAATGTCTAAATGTGCACGTTTTCACTGCTTTTACTGTAGCACCTGCCTCCAGTTTCCCTCTTTACCTCCTGTTTGACAGTTTAACACAAAAGGGGAGGGGGCTGACGACAGGGTGGGATGGGGGGACAGGTTTGGGAAGGGTTGTCTGTGTGTTTGTGTGTTGGGGGGTCGTAGTTTGGTTGCCACAGTGTCTGGAAACAAGGGAGCAGCTTATTTTCCACAGATAGCTGACCTGCCTCAACCTCCAGTGGACACATTCCAGGAGCCCTGAATGGCTGCGATTGTGGGACGTCCCGGGCTGCAGCCTGAGCAGACGGGTCTGCATCAGCTCTGTTTTTCGGCTAGATCACTGACCCTGCCCTTCTGTCTATATCCCTCTAATGTGGCTGTTCTGTCTCTGGCTCTTGTTTTTTTTTTCAGTCCACTGACAGACCTGTTTGCAGCCTCTCCCTCTCCTCTTCTAAACTGCAGATTACCATTCATCAACGTCTTTTCTAGTTTGTATTAACCCTCAGTTCATACACAAACTACTCTCTTTACTGTTTAATTTGGGTTGTAAGTTTTAGTGTTGACCAATCACTAACATGTTTTTACAAGCCTAAAAGTTGACCAGAATTTACTTTTGAATGATGTCTTCTGGACCCTCATAGAGCAGAAAAAGATGGCGTGACTTTCTTGCACAGAGGCAGAGCAATACTAACATCCTCATTTTGTAAAAGCACAAGTCAATTGTGTTTGGTTTTGAAACATGTCAAGTTTGTTGTATTTTTTCCCTCCTTGTTATACATTCTCAAAGATCCAAAGAGGCCAGTGGTGTGAGGCAAAGTGGTTTACTAAGTTAGCATAGCAGGACCCACCCTGTTATCTCAGCAAGATGCGGTCAGGGGATCACTTCCAATTAGAGTGGACCTGCCAAAGCAAGTAAACAACCAGCTCCTGGCGGCCTACCATAGCTAACTCAGTTTGTACTGGAAGCAAGGCCATTGAATCAGCCGCAGAGCATGTTGCCGGCTGTTCCAGGAATAAGGACAGTGTGTGCAAACTGTATGTGTTTGGGAATAGACAACAAACGGTGTCAGTACAGAACAGGTTTGACCCCATCTTTTAGGCTAGTTACAGCATGTGAAGTATGCGACGACTCATTTCTAACCCTCTGACCAAAGAGAGAACCTGTTGACAGGTCCTTGTTACCATTCTGTACATGGCGAAGGGGGTAATGTTGAGCTGAAGGACTGTGTCATGTTCCAGTATCTTCCACCGGCTATGTTAGAGAATTGAGTCAATCAAGAACATATTAAAGGGTACACACCATTTCCAATTGTGTTTTCACAAGATTGACTTATTACAGTTTTTCGTTTAGATAACTGATCATGGGCTGCTGACAAAATCAAACAGACTTTTTGAAGCCTGGAACCAAGAGCGATGTTTCCATGCTATCAATGATTGACAGCTGCTGTAGTACCAAATAGAAAAAAAATAAATAAATCTCTTTTGTTTTGAGAGAGAGCACTGACCTGTTGGAAATATACAGAAGAGAAGACATTTTTTGTTGTATCCTCGGACTTTCTAATGATTTAACAGAAGCACTGAGTCCTGCCACATCAAGGTGCCACATTAAGATGCCACAGCATTTCAGTTCTACTCAACAATTAGTCAAGTAATTGATAAGTTAATCAGCAGAAATTATTCTGTCATTAATATTTATATTAATAATCATTTTTTTTGCTCATTATTCAAGCAAAAATGTCAAACATTGTCTTCTTCCAGCTTCACAGATGTGAGGGTTTGCTGCGTTTCCCACTCACTGTGATAGTAAAGTGAGTATCTTTGGTATTTGGGGCAGTTGGCTAGAAACAACAAGTAATTTGAAGACATTACCTTGGTGTGAAGGAAGTTGTGATGGTTATTTTTCATATTTTATTAAGGACGAAACAATCAGTAATTGTGAAAACAAAATCCACAATTTAAAAGTAGGGACACCCTGGGAATGACACTCAACAATCAGCTGTACTTCTCCAGAATTGCCCTTCCTACCTTAAATCGATTATGACAGCAATTATTTGCATACCAAGTGTTTACCATGAAAAACAGTAGTGTGTGTTATTTACATACCACAGCAACAGCAGCTTGTTAAAAAGCTCTTAACTACTTATCTTACAAAGTTCTCCCATGAGCACCTGTTGCCTGCAGCTCTTCCTTTAACGTGCTCACTCACGCTGTGTTCTTGTGACGTTGACATATTTGAACTGATGTTGCTTATGACCTAAAACAGCAGCGTCCACTTGCAATGGAGAGTGACGTGTTCAAGGACCTAAATCTGTTTCAACTTTCTGTCAATGTGAGATATTTAAATATATTTAAAGTAAAGCCCCTCTTGACAACAGTCTCGCTTCAGCCTTCTTAGAATTGTGTCACATATTTCCGATTTTGTTGTCTCAGACCCTGTTGGTTTACGGTAAAGTCAGATATTCTGATACAAAATAGAGGAAGTGAGAGAGAGGAAAGTTCATTTAGGGGAACCTTTCTTTGCAAGCGTCAGGTACAGTTTCTGGACAACTGCTGGGCAGAAATGGCCTCATCTCAGACTTTCTCTTTTTCTTGGTTGCCGTCTGATATGTCATTAATACAATCAATAATGAAATAATACAAAAAGCTGGCCATAGATCAGAGTTTACAGTTTAAGCATGGAGGAGAAGATTGCTTTTCAGCTCTAAATAAGCGAACCAGTTATAGAAAATATAGCTATAGAAAATGTGGAGCTGTCCATTGCAGCCCTTCAGTCTCCCAGAGTGGGAAACAAGGCCTGAACAACAAGGTTTCAGTGCATAGAGCCCCCCGGAGCCTGACATGACTGAATAGTGAGTAATGAGGATGTGTGGAAAGCATGGTAGGCAGCTGCATTTGAGTCATCCATCCTCTCTCCGTGCTCTCGCTCTCTTTCAATGGGTGTCGTCGACTGATCTGGCTCACTGGTGCCTGTGACTGTTCATCTGTTCTCCAGTCCTGTGTGTGTGTGTGTGTCTCCCAGTGACATTGTGGGATTGGCTGAAGAGAGACTTCAACTTGAAGAAGAGTGAATTTGAAATCTTAGGGGGAGTTGTCATGTTTGGCTTCTTCTCAGCCTCTCCAGAGTCTGTGAGCTTTTTTTTCCCTCAATCACTGCCTGCGTTGTTTTTTCTAATGTGTCCCAAATTTTTTCCAAAGGGGATGTCTGTGGGCAAGTCCACACACAGAGACAAATCAATTCTTGGACGAACAACATAACTTAAGCGGATTTGGCATGGCCTGTTTTGGCTTAAAGAAAATAAAAGGCTAAGATTTGTCAGTTATGATCAGATGTTCATCTTTGAATTCAGTTTTTACTGTTTTCTGTTTATGGAAGCCACATTTCTCCACTGAACAGCTCTCTATTGAGAAGCCAGGGCGAGGCAGAAAACCATTTCCAAACTAACCTTAGCTACTGTTGCTCACTGCTAGCGGAGCGGAGAGAGGCTCTGAGACGAGGCATGTGATAGTCAACTGTTTTATTAACGCAGATGAACTGACCCATGTGCAGCAGCATTAAACAACTTAAAACAAATCGTTCACAGGATTACGTAGGCAACTGAGAGATATGGGGAGACACCATTTATTTATGTCCCGTCACAATCCACTCACAGATGGCCAGCAAGCGAGTGATTTATACATTTAGTTTGCTACAAATTCTGACATAAAAGACCAGAGCGATATATCATCCATTAACAATTGTTAACATAAACACATAGCATATACCAGTATATAGTGTTTGATTATTAAAATGATGAGCAAGATGTATACTGTCTAGGACTGTGTACTGTGTACAGACACTCTGTATCTGTAGTAGAAACAATGTTTCTACATTATCACAATCATATCTTTGCCATGACTGTATTGATAGCCCTTGTTGACTCTTAAAACTCTAAAAAGTTTTGCTTATTGAACTAGAAGTGGTGGTATACTGGCATCCTAGCAGAACTTTTATAATTTCAGTCATCATCAATCATTTCACTGCAAATACCTGATGGAGAAGATATTGGTCTCAGGTGTCAAAAGGGCAGAAATAAATGAAGGTTTTCATTAGTGATTAATCTTGCCGTTATCTTTTTGATTAAAGTAAAATATGTAATCACAACCTCCTTAAGTCCAAGATGATGTTTTCAGATTAACAAAAGTCCCAAACTAATTTCTCTGCCGTACTATCTTGCAGCAAATCCTCCCAAATAAGAAGCTGTAGATGGAGATAGTTTGGCTTTTTGCTTCTAACATTATTTAAACAATGTATTGATGATATATTGGGTGTCAATATCAATATGCTTACGAATTTGGAGATCTCTAAAGATCCCAACAAGTAAGTAGACATGGGCACAGCCTGCTCTGAAGGCCATCTTGGGTCATATCAGTTCTGCAAGTTGAATCTAGCATCCATGCAGACACTGCAAATTCTTCAGTGTGCTTCTTTTTTCTGCCTTCAGCTGAGAAAGGCGCAGGTTTAGTAAGAACCGAGGTTTCCTGCTTTGCTTTGATGTCCGCTTTCATATTCTGTCAAACACTTCCGCCGCTGTGTTCTTCCTCTTCTTTCTCTGTAGTTGACTTCGTCTTGAGTGTCTCCTCTCGTCAGCAGTGAACCACTCTCTGCCCCCCCCACCACCTCCCCTTATGTTGTACAATGAGCAGGCTTCTGCAAGGAAACGGACGTGAGTCATTGTGGCTAGGTAGACTGATAACGGTTTATTCACTCATTCGAAAAGCCGGTATCGAACAGGTGACACCTTGGCTTGTTATTACTGAATCAGGTTGGATTTGTCAGAAGTGCCCAAACTTGTCCTCTTTTTCAACCAGTGAAGATCACCCAGATCATATAATTTATCTCCTAGCTACCAACAAATAACTTCCTGCAATTATGTGATTATAGTTTAGTGTGTGTGTGTGTGTGTGTAACTCCTACCACTTACAAAATGATCAGTCTTTTCATAACTCTTTGTTGAACTTATTGCGTCATGCTGTTGTGATTCATTCTCTGCTCACGCGAGTCATTCAGTAAAAATGCTGAAATGTACAAAAACCTTAGTTGTCATTGTGAAAACCAGAAGCCTTTCTTCCCCTTGAAGCTTTCCTATATGCTCTTTTAACATTATTGGTTCTCTTTTAGCCCTATAAGTAGCAGTCATCATCCGCAGTGTTGACCTCCTGGTTAGCACTGTGGTGAGGTGTGATGATTGGTTCATTCGGTACTTTCACACCGTTGTGTCTTTCTATCTGAGTCAGCATCGAAGTTTAACACGTTTAAACATTTCACTCACATTCTCAATCATAAAACTGTGAAACAGGAACACAGGCGTCAGAGTAACAACATGTGAAGTTAAAGCCCAGCAAAGACAGTTTCCTATTATACATGGTTTCTTGCCAAAAGTACAATATTGGCTTCCAAAATACAGTAGAGTGGAAGTATAAAGTTCTATAAAATGGAAACACTCAAGTAGAAGTACCTTGAATTTTTACTTAAGTATAGCACTTGAGTGAATGTGCTATAAATGTTCAATTCAACGCTGCCACTGCTCTGCCCTGCTGCCACCCTCTGCTCTGACTCAGAATTAGGTCATCCAAAAAACTCCAAACAATGGAAAATATCCTGCGAGCACTTCCCTCACTGTCCATGAATGGACCTCAGCAGAGGCAGCAGCTGAAACCACAAAGGGTAGTGCACTGGCATTTAATGTAGGACTGCAACCAACATGTCTGACTATGCGACAGTCACTTTTATGTTCATTTCTTGGATGTGAGAGGGAAGCTAAGACTATAGAACAAATACAGTGGAGCCAATACAGGAGGATCTGCTCATAAATACATTGCTCCGACGTGCCAGCAGTTACCAAAAACTTGACAGTTGAACCTAAGTACCTTCTGAGGTACTGGAACCTTTCTTTGCAAGAGACAGAACAGTGACAGATTAGGTTATTTTTCATAGTCTTATTCTAGAAAACATAAAGTATATCATAAATGAATGGAACATAATGCATCGATTTATTAAATTAAAAAACATAACCTCTACATAAACACATCAATACTTTGCCACTCACTTTTACTTTTAAAACGTCAACAACTTTTGCATAAATAATTTTATTCTCACAATAATGTTGTCAAACTTAATGTTTGATACCGTGTGTTTAAAAACCCAGCAATAATCACATTCGATTTAATTGAAAGTGTCAGAGCTATGAAATTCAATACTTGTAAGTCTAGGTGTGATGCATATTTGTATCGAATTTCATACATGAAGGTGAAACTTTCCTTCGGGGCTGGTCTTTAGGAGGTGGTAGCAAGCCAGTTTGCCCTGTCTGCACAAATCAGTAAAAAATAAAGTTTTCACCATTTCTGATCTTCCAAACAGTCAAAGATATCAGATAATTGCAAGGCATCTTGAATTGTGTCCATAAGCATACATGCAGTAAAATAATATTTATTTTTCAAACATTATAGAGGATTGAGTCTTGAATAACATACTTCACAGTGATACATTTGCTACATTCAGCATTTAGGCCCTCCTAATCTGCATGGTTCTGTTCTCTCATACGAAGACCTGTAAAAGAAGCCTATGCACTGCATACGTTTTGTCGTAGAGAGCGCTTTAGACGAAGGAAAGTTTACCTTAGGGCAGTCGATGTAAAGCCCACAAGACACACCCAGAGTACGGTATGTAAGAGGAGTTGGTTGTGATTTGTCACAGGAATCTGCCAGTGTTTTTCTGCACAGAGATATGAATGCCCGGGCAACCAGCAATACAACAGCTGGGAAGATCTTGGAGCAAAGCCAGAGTGTGGTATTGAACAGTTGCAATAACACCTCCATGTTTGGAAGTGTGGCTTCTCCTGGGAGCATGTATAATAAGCTGCAGGAGTGTATGGTTATGTTGTGATGTTAGGTTTTCTTGGCTAGAAAGATTCTAAAGTGAGACAACCTGGCAAAGTCACCGGAGAGTGACAGACCAGTGCTGTTTCACAGCAGCTGACAAGCCGAGACACAAACCGACCTGAGGGCCAGTGTGGCAGGGTTCACTTGGCTGCCGTCACGCTTCAGGAACCAATTCTACACTTTATTTAACCGGCTGAGTCAATGAACTTGAGCCCTGCAAAGTGAAATTGAGCAGAGATAGGGAGGCGGTGTAGCTCCAGGCTGACACGATCAGCTGCCACCCAGCTGAACGAGCCACCATGGGTCCTGAAGTGCACCGACAAGACGGCACTCATGGTAACAATTATGTGTAACCAGAGCAGAAATTAACACCCGCTGCTTTCGAGAATGCTCATATCAGTGTGACATATTTTCACTCATCTTTCTCTGACTTTGTGTTTGCTGAGGAGTTCAAACCTGCCTTTTACATCCCTGAAGCTAAAGCTGTGATCTTATCTGCTGTGTTTATTATAGTTGACGCATAAATACACCAGCAAACCCCTTGTCTCTGTCATACATGCTGTATAGTCCCGTAGGAGAGTTGGGTTGTCAGTGGTGGTTAGCTGCACAGCTGGGACTTCGCCTGACTCGGGTATGACTGCAGACTCAGCCCCATGCAGAGGGTCACGTCCCTGTTTGCCATTGAGCCTTTCCCCCTCTCTCCCACGGCATCTCCTAATCACTGCATTATGAGGAGAACTCCTCCAGCCGCTGGGTCATATCTCATCCCTCCTATGTCCAGTTTATTCAGCCTCCCTCTGTATCAGGCTTCAGCCAAAAGAGTCCGCAAATTCAACTTGTGTGATACAAAGAAGACGAGAGTTTGTGTGCATGACATGAAGATAAAGATGTATTATTACATGTGTGTGGGGATAAAGTCTGCCCAGATCTACGTGCATTCAGCAACATCAAAGAGTTGGTGGCTGGAAAAACAGCTCCAGAAAAAAAAAGAAGCCTGCAGTTGGAAACCCAGTGATTGGCATGCTGCCTGTCCTTATGTTTCTGAGTCTATGTACTAAAGACTCCTTGTTTTTAAGTTATTTTAAAGGGAGGAAATTCAATTCTTCTGCCTTCCATGAAAAGCAGCAGCTTTTCCTCAAGTGACCCGAGGGAGCTTGTGTTCATTCAGGTCTGTGCAGCAGCCTTTTCTGATTCAGCTTAAGGACTGAATGGGCTTTTTCAGGCAAAATCCCACTTGAGACTCTGTTCTTTACCTTGTGTGTGTTGTGCCATGATTAACCTGTCAGAGCGCAGGGATTTTTATAGGCCTACTTGTTTTTATAAGTTCCTGTTCCACAGCAGGAAGTTGGAACATCATCAAACCAATACGGTTATATCACTGTAGTCATATCACATGTAGTGGATATTTATTTAATGCCTAGTTTATGTTACCAAAACACTGTCATCATTAATCAAATTATGTAATGTCCAAAGGCTTTGACACTGCATGTTCTACATGTTCGAGTTTATGGGCTCGCTCTGTGTGATAAAGGATTGTGACATCGACAAAGTGTCTTTATTGACAGAAGTTCTGGCTGTTAAATCCCTTGTCAATCACTTATGAGAGCAGAGAAAAGTCTCTCAGTTTTGACTGTTTGGTGTGTCTTTGCTTCAGGCAACTCATCCTAATGTGAGACCCATTATTTGGCATTCTTTGCAGGGTGGTTACTCACATTGTCATGCACCGTGACAGTGTTTCATTGTGCTTTCATCCAAAATATATCACAGCATAATGACTGTGTGAAGGGTTGCCATGGTGTGAGATTATTCTCAGTATGATAAACATGTAAGAAAATAACAGTGTCACAGTGTGACGCAATTATTATTATTATTATTGATATTAGCAGTTACCTTGACCTTTAACTGGATGCCAACGGAAACAGTGTTTCCCACGAGTTACTGTGGACTTGTGACGACCTGAGTGTGAGACTCAAAAATCAACTATCTTTTCAGAATCAGTTTTCCTACATTATTGTTACAGACTGTTGCTTTAATTATCCACCTAAATGCATACAAGCAGACCATGTTTTTCAGCGCACACCTCGAATTTAGGATTTTCTCAACTGCAAATCCCTTGTCATAACAGCAGTGTGGAGGAAGCTTGTTGATTATGTAGCAGATCAAAACCAACATGTACCAAACAACAGTGCAACAACAAGGTACACGTACAAGTTTGTACAAAACAACGGCATAAGCTGACCTGCATTAAGTAGGCAAAGTCGCACCGGAACGCGGTGGCGTCGTTGTCTCGGATGGAAACAAACACCAAACATCTCCAAAATGTTGAGGCGCTTACAGGAGTCACGCGAACGGTGGACAAGCAGTGGCCTGATGTGGAGGCTCTGCAGGGCTTTCTTCAACTTTGATCCACAGAAACTCACCTGGAGGTCAAGTGCAGTCACACATCAGTCAAACTGAAGGATAACTGCTGAGTCCTAAATTAATGCCCGGGGCGTGCGCACGAGTTTCCATCACGTTTTCTATCAAGGCTCGAGGCTGTAGGCCAGGCAGTTAACATACACTAAGGTGCTAATATGAATGTAGTTGCTTAAATATTTGCTTTTGGCAACGATGCAAGTTCGAACAGCTCAACTAGGCCAATTCGGTTATAGGTGCAACGTGTCAGAACAGAAGCGGTGCCATGCAACGTCAACTTACAGGATGATTGTAGTGAATGCCTCAATTTATGTATAGCCGCAATATGACTCAACTTGGCTCATGCCTTACATGCATGACTGCGACCCAAAGCATCTTTTCATGCTTCAACTCTTTCATTGAGCTTTGAAGTGCATGATTGTGTATTGAGTTGAAAGGAAATCCGGAAAAGATACATTTAGAGTAAATTTGAATGATTGATTACAAGGAGTGCGATGGATCACGAACCTCACGTTTTGAATTGTATTACGTTACTGAGTAATGGATTAGATTATGTATCAGAACAGCAAAAAAAAACAGGGTCAAGGTTATAAATTCATTAAGAAATGTGCTAGTGCAGCCTTTTTCCATCTGTGGTCACCATTTTGTAGTCTCGCTAAGTGTCTGATGGGTTACACATCCCAAATATGATTTGATGCAAAATCTTCAAACTTTCATGCTCATAAACCTATGAATTGACTGTAACTCCTACAGTGAGCAAGTGGTGCTGTGTTTGAAAGGAAAGGCAGCAGATTTGCCGAAGTTGCACTAACACACATCACAATCTCATGATCTATCTACATGACCGAAAGCATGCCCAGTTTCCCAATAACATGACTGAAAAAGCCCAGAGGTCACAGCCTCAGGGATGTCACTCGATGGAGGCAAAAGTGTGACGGCTCTTATCTTATTTGGCAAATGTAACCTCTAAAACACATAAAGCACCTGCTATAAAACATGAGTGATTCCTAGTTGTATAGCATGCACTGGCCTGTGCACAGAACACAAACAAAACGGAGCTTAAAAGTGGCTATTACATTGCTGTTTACTGTATACTACTGTAACACACCAAATCCAACTTCACTCCACTTCAATCCTACAATTATCACTGCAGAGGGTGAGGGGTTCAGGTGAGTTGACACGCCACGCCTCCTGACCTCCCTGTTCTCTTCTTCCTTCATTCTTAACTGCTCAGCTTCTCTACAGGTATCTCTGCTTGTCACCTCTCTGCCTGATGAACTCGTCATGTGAAAAAAAGTCCTCATAAAGCCAGTTATCTTGGCTAGTTCAGAGAGCCCAGCTCACAGCTGCTGTGTAGAAGTATGTTGTTTGTGAGCTCTTTAAACTTGCAATGTCTGAATACCTCACCAGTGCATGAGGAAACTCGAAGGTCCTGAGCTGCTGTTTGTGAGGTGTGGTGGAAATAAATCTGTCAAGGCCTCAGATATGGAGAAACTTGTATATAAATCACTCGTGTCAGGTCACCAATACGGTAGTGGATGGTTCGCCCTGCTTTTCTTGTTTCGTAAATGAATTCCTTTCTCCCGCCTGCTTTTGTTTACCAGTCCTCCAGGCTCTCGTATATAATGAAACTGTCCACTTAACGATTGTGTAGACCACCCCTGCTCTTATTAAACAGGACGCCTATAGAAGTTTAACATTAAGGTTGCAGACAGAAGGCTGACTGACATGAACTTGAACCCAGCAGGAGCAAGTACTTGTTCAGTCACATGTTTTGTTTCGTGTCACCTCATCTTGTCTGGCCGTTCTTTTGTTGTTCATGGTCATTGGTTTTAGCTGAAAGTTGTGTCTTGCATTGCACCTCAATACATGGCTATCTAGATTTTTTTTAAATTACATGCTGTCTGTGCAGTTTTAATGAAAACAATTTAGTAGGCTGCAACGATTAGTCGACATAATCGATTTTGTCGACAATAAAAATGTGTTGAAGCGAAATTTTTATGTTGCTGCATCGTATTTGTATTATTATTATTATTATTATCATTATTATTATTATTATTATTTCATTATTTTTTTAAGTTTTGAGACGTATTGCAGAAGAAGAAGCAGAATTAGCAGCAGAAGAAGAATATGAATGATGCCATGCAGCAACACAAACTCAAACACAAACAACAATGGAAGGAGGAGAGAGATTCACGTTTTCTAGCTGGAAATACAGTCAATATTTTGAGTTATTTAAAATAAAAAAATAAATAAAAAACAGGCTGGGGCAGGGAATCTAAACTGTACTCTGTAGTAGCCTACAAACCTACAAGCAAATCAAACTGAAATGGATTTGCATTTTTTTTTAGACATATTCATCCATTAGTGTGCAACCAAAAAGTGATTATTAAAATTCATAGTTATTAAAAATGCAAGATCTCGAATGACAACAAGTGCGGTTGTTGTGAACCCATGCTGCCCCATGTGTCATCAGACAAGAGGCCGGCTGGAGACGAGCTCTTTGAATGCATTCATTGGTTAATAATGTCTACAGACGTGAGGGGTGGCCAGTAGAATCGATTATGAAAAAATAAGTCAAATGAAAATAAGAGGTTTCTGTCTGACAGCAACGATATCAGTAATAATTAATGTGTAGGATATTAAATCAGTACAAAACAGTAATGATATAAATTGGATAAAACACTGAATAGTAAACCTCCACTTAATGCAATGATTTATAACATAATAATAATTTGTTTGTAAGATATGTAATCAATTAAAAACTGTAATAATTAGTATTATTAGTTCAATTGATATATTAAAAATCCAGTTGTTTCAACATATCATGTTTTCAAATGCATCTTTCATGGGTTTTTAATTTGCTCTGAGAATATGTCAAAACAGATGCTGCCAAAATAATTGCGACTAATCGAAAAAATAATCGATAGATTAATTGACAACCAAAGTAATTGTTAGTTGCAGCCCTACTATCTAAGCACTAAATTTAGATCAGTGTGGAGCAAACATTGCAAGTGACAACAAATCGTTTTGCCCGGAAAGCATGTGGTCATAAATGCTAAAAATGTCAGCACATGGACTAAAATGGCTCAACAAATTCCTGTAAGTAAGTTTATTTACAGGAGAGAGTGCCTCTGTGGATCAGATGTTGTGCTTTACAATGAAAGATCTAAAAATAAAATAAGACACGTTAGTAATAAATGAAATAGAGATTAAATCAATACATTTTTCTGATGTGTGTGTGTGTGTATATATTTTTTGTTTAAGCAAGAAGTTGAAGTGTCCCTTAAAGTTTACGTGCTGTAATGAGTTGAAATATTAGTCAAGGTGCAGCAGTAGGAGTCGAGCAATAAACCAAATGAAGAGAAAACATTTTCACTTGTAAATGTATTGGTCTATATTTTTGTGGTCAATCATCTTGGACAGTTTTCAGGACTGAGATTTGTCACCAAGTGATATTTTGAACTTGGTGTATCATTAACATCCTGTTCTGCCACTTACCTGATAAATGCTGCTGCTGATAAATATTTGATCCGGTTTGTAATTCTATCTCCTCTCAGCCACTGTGCCAGGACAACCACCCCTGTTTTAAGTTCACTTTCAATTCTGAAATCCTTCTGATCAGGTAATGTTTAGTAGTAGTAGTAGATTCATTAATATTAATGGGTCACAGCAAAGTTTAACCCTGCTGTCCAGGTCCTGCCTGATAGTGATGGTGGTGGCCTCCTGTCATTGTTTACTTGGTTTCGTTTTATAGTTAACAAACGGTAGTTTTACATTTGTATAAATCAAAAAATTAACATTCATCCGACATTCATTTAAAGTATTAATGTACACTTTTACAAAATCTGACTCCAAACTATTGATGAGATAAACAAATGTTATTCTCACATCTTACAGCAGACAAATACATTGAAACAGAAATGTTTGCACTAAGGTTATTTGGTTTAAAACACTGATATGCCCATGATGCACTTGGTCTTACTTCATCATGTCATGTCTGAAAAGAGCTGGGCAATCTGGATCATATCATCATTTCCTCTCGACCTCTCAGTGTGGTTCCGGATCTTCCTCTACTCTCATTCACACTCTCTCTCTCCTAAAGCCCGTCTCTCTCTCTCCCTCCCTCATGTCTCTCTCTCCCAGGTTACATGTTTCCCTTCCTTTACTCATGTTTCTCCTGTCTCTGTTTCCTCCCCCATTAAAATGCAGGAACCCGTCCACTGCTTTCTACCAGGCTTTCCGGCCTAGCAGATTACGAGGGTCAAAGCTTGTCAACGATAGGTATGAGCTCGGGTGTGTTTACATGTATGTGTGTGGCCTGACCTGGCTGACTAAAAACCAGACCCTGCACCCCTTCAGCCGTGTGCACCTTGCAAGTAAATGTCCATGTTGACATGTTGCTTTTAGTCATTTTTCTAAAAATATATCAACAAGGTGAGACATTGACGCCAGCTTCCAGAGGAGTCTAATTTGACCCCAACAACACCTCCATTAAACTTTGCCAGTTTAACACAAATATCAGGATGTTCAGATCGACCTCAGCTGCATTAAGTCTTCAGACCCAAATATATATATATATTTTTTACACTTTTCTACAGTAGTTCTCCTGTTTATAGAATAGGGTTAAAGAACTTCATAGTCTAAAATATTTTCTTTAGATTTTGGTTTGAGTGGAAATATTTGATAGTTGATTAATAGCAACCAAGCAAATAGCGCAATTTCCTACAGAGATACCAAACAAAGAATACGTATCTCATAATTTAAATGCTATGTCATGCACTTTTCCTGCCAAAGAATAAAAACGTAAAAATGTACTGGAAAAGTTATCAAATGGAGATTGTAAGTATTGGCTATCAATAACGTCATTGTCAATTGTTATTTTCCTCTATCGGCAGACTCAGTGTTGACCAAATACTGACTTAATGACTTGTCAAGCTGGACATTTAAGCAGCTGCGAGTGTGTAGTGCATGGAGAGAGCATGGCACTGGAGGAAGTGTCGGGATGCAGTTAGTGACATTTTCAGCGACACTTTGAGTGTCTAGGTTCTGCCGGTCACGAGGATCCGCTGCTCAGGTTTCTCTTGCCCCTACAATGTGCGAAGCACAGTGCCAGGGGGTTTTAGCACTGCAAATAGCAGACCACACAGAGAGACACACAGAGGTTGTGTTTTATTATGTCATATTCTCTCAGAAGTCTTGTTTGTAGGCTCAGATGAGAAGCTGCTGATTACTGACCCAGATTCTTTGACTCAGGGAATTGTGATTTGAAGTGAATTCACATCACTGTGAGAACTCATCCCGAAGCCAGAGAATGAAAACTGAGCTGCAGCTGCTTTAGTAACTAACCTGTGGTGACTGTTGGCACTTTCTGTGTGAATTGCTATCAGCTAAATAACAAGAGTGTTTCCTTTTAATTCATCATGTCGTTTTCAGTGCAGTGAGATTGGAGATTTTGGAGATAAGCAATTTAAAGATGACTTTGAGGAATTACAATGGGCATTTTCACAATTTCTTTTTGACTTGGTTGCCAAATCACGAGCAGTTCTCCCAACTATGAAAAGGGAATCGCTAAAAGTTTGAAATTGGACTTATTGTCAGTAAATACATTTTTAATCGGTTAAATTCTTAACAGTGATGAATCATTATTCATTAACATTGCTATTATACGTACAAATACCAGTTTCTGCTGGTATACTTACCTCTGTCTGTTCATCATTTTTAATATCTGAAATGGTTCATTTCCTTACTTTCTGTCTTTGTGAAATTCACATTCTTTTGCTATCAAATAGCTAATATTGAACTATATATTTGATTTTGAGGGGTTTGCTTATGATACAAATACACTATATCTGTTGTAATTGGATTGCTTCATCAAACGTTTCATAATCATATGTTGGGCTATGTTATCAATGGATTGTTGATCATTATAAAGCATGTGACTACCTGTCCAGAAATGTTAATACGTTGAAACAAATGCTTGGTGGTTTTGACTTGAGAGTAAACATGCCCATAGTTTAAGTGGTTTGCATTAGTCAGGACCACTTTTTATTCCCATGTGATTCATCAGGCAGGCTGAATGACTCACTGCCAAGTATATTTAATTGGCTCCCAACAAACGTTGGAGTTAAGGTGGCAGCACATTTTTCAATCAAGTCTTTTATGTCAAATGCGGTTGGCTTGTCAATTCATGAAATATGATGCTGTCTGATCAAAGATCTTAGACAGAACAAGTCCCAGGTTGGGTCCCAGGACACGCTTCTTTTGGGGGAGTCTTTAGGGCATTGTCAGGGATTTTAGTCATTTTAATTTCGTCTTTTACATAATCAGCCAAATTTGAACAGTGTGAGCTTTGTGTTATAGCTCGAGGATTGACCCAGCTAGACTTGGCCCATGTTTGCTCTTGGAACAGACCTGTCTTAACTAAATTAATCCTTTGATCAAATTTTACGTTTGGCAGCAAGTGCTGCTCCTAAAATAACTAATTTATGTTATGTCATTGTGAGGCAGTAGAGTTTGTGTTTGATCACATTAATGAAATAAAAATTGGAGACAAAGAGAGTAGAAACATAAGTTATTTAATTATATAATTATTTCATTAACAAAGATCATTTCAGGCTAGATAGCATGTTGCTATCATAGTTTATCTAAACTCCCAGGATTTGTAACTGTCATGAATCCAAATTTGGGGTGTGAGCAATGCGTTGCAGTCAGCACAAAATGTACCAATGACCAGGCCACAGAATTGGCACCAGCCACAAGATAATTGCTGGTAAAATGCGTAAGTGCCTGGTAATTTTTTATTTATTTATTTATTTATTTTTTTTAACATTTACTAATTATTTGGCTGGTGGTTAATTTTGCACCTGACATCCATATCACCATATTCTTCTTCAAAGTGAGCTGCTCCAGATGAGATGCAGATATTTAACAGTAGCAGTTGAGCAAGGGCGTAGCATCAAATCTGGCAGAAGATTCAACACTTTTGTTTGTTCTTCATCCAGCTCATGTTTGCCTCTGGGCTTTGTGACTAACAGTGCCGCTTTATTCGAAAGTTTCAACTAACCGCAGGTAAACCCAAGGGAGGCGCCACATTTCACCTCCCTTTGTCCAGAGCCTGCTCTCCTGCAAGGTCGGACTTGTTGGAAGTGAAGGGGGGATTGCACACAAACAGTTTAAGGGCATGAAGGAGCATTCCTGAAAGTGATTGCTTTGTGAAATATGTGAAACCTCAACTGGGCAGCATGCCCCCACATTTCTTTTTCATAACCAGCTGTGGTGTTTTGCGCAAGTTTGTTGTATTTAGTGGGCATCAAACCATGCTTGGCTGTTTAAAGGTTGCATGTGCTGCAGCTCTGTAGGCCCAAATATGGCTCAAAAAGATTAAACTTGTAGAATAATGGATTCTGTATCAGTCTTTGTAACCTTGTGGCAACACTGAATTCATGTTAAGGAAATATTTGTTGTTGTAGATCATGAAAACAGCTTTTGTTTGGTTCCCAGGATTTTCCTTTGCCTCATTGTTGATATTAGAGCTGTAACGATCACCCAATTAATCACTTAATCAATTAACAGAAAATGAACCTGCAACTATATGTTAATTGCTAGATAAGTAATTTTCTTAATATTCTCTGGCTCCATATTGTATATATTATTGCTGTTGGAAAAATTAATAAAAAAATTTGTACAGATACCGATAACAGAACATCTGTGAGGCACATCTGTGGATACCTCTTGTTTTTCTTTGTTGTTATTGCAGTGCTAGGTCACTTTGACTGCCTTGTAGTGTATTGGGAGTCTCCACCATATGCAACATAAGGATCTATTCTGACTGTTCAGCATTAAGTTACCTCAAAGTAAGTCTTGTTGGACTGGCAAGTACTGAGTACCGTTTTTGGGTTAGGGTAAAACCATCAGGGTAAGCCTATTGGAGGCAGAGAAGAATATGCCTTTGCCATCCTTTGGAGAAAAAATATTGCGAACACTCCCAAGGATTGATTTGCTCAGAGTCTCTCTTTGTCTCTCTCACAAACACTAATTGATAACTGAGACGCCTATAAAAAGCGCCTCTTCTTCTTGGAGAGGCTTGAAATTAGCCATGTCTAGAGGCACATATGAACATGCTTCCATTGCTTGAAGATTTACATTGCAATAAGGACAGAAGCAGTTTGTCAAGATTCTTTGTGCGTGACAATTTCGGTCCTCTATGCTGCAAGATTGCTTCAGGATATAGGTCATTAGGATCATGGTGATGGTGTGCATGTTCCTGCTTTAAAAAATCTCGCTATGGAAATGATCATTTAATTTACACTTTTTTTTTTTTTTTTTACCTGAAAACTGTTTTGAGAAAAAAAATCTAAATGTTGTTTCTATTTGGTTATTTAAGTATTGGCATCCAAAGCACTTTTAATTAAAAACTCAACTGAACTTCAGTACATTGATTTACAGTAAGCTTGTTGTGTCGTCGGATTAAACAGCAGTTAACTGTGTAATTTTATCATGTTCCCTATGAACACAAACTCTCAGTCCTGTGTGTTTCTACAGGTTAGCTCTGTAAACTCAACTGGCTCAGTTAGCAAACACACTTCAGGACTATGCTGCCTTATTGCTGCTAACAACTAACTTACTCTCCTGCTTCAACACAAATTAGTATTTTTCAAAATGCAGCATCAGCACTGGCAAAACATAGGGTGCAAACCCTGTCGGTAGTGGGTTTACTGCATCCTTTTTCAGATTTTGATGGATCACATTGTTTTTTTTTAGATTTTGTGGTGAGTAGCCTTCCTGTATATGGACTAAAAATCCACCATGTCCAAAGGCACATTAAAGCTTTACAATGCCGTAAGGACAGAAGCAGTTGAGAATATTTGATTTATGACTTTCGGTTCAACATGCCAAATATGTTTTTATGGGGAATTTGTAAGTGCGGCAGGTATGCCTTAGGTTACAGGGTGATTGTTTGGATCATAACAAGCAATAGATGAAGCATGTCGATTCCTACGCTCATACATTTCGCTATGCAAATAATTTTACTGGCATGACACTCCAGACCTACTTTTTACAAACATCCTAGAACAGTCCCGAAAGAAAATTTTAACCAAACTTAAAATATTTTCTTATATTTACTTGTTTTTTTGCGATGTCACATTAAACAGTAGTTTACTATTTAACGCTTTATGTTCCTCTGAACAAAAACTCTCCTGTGTGTTTCTATCGTTAGCTGTTAGCTATATTGGAGGCGTCACAGGGAAGATCTCTGTTTGTTCAGATCACATTTTCTATCATCCCTGACAACGTGATCCCATTGGTCTCAAACCCTGTAGTCACATTTTACTATGCAAGTGAAAAAGAATAACGTCTGACTGTGCAGTTTGAAGTAAAGAACGTCACAAAGTCAATTTTGGTGGTCTTGGTGATGATTTTACTTAGTTCAGTTATCAGTTGTATAAAGCACGCATATGGATTGATTTGTTCAGGATGGATTAGCTAAAACAGAGTACCTAGAGGAAGGATTAGGTAGTGATCTGCTGGCTGCTTCCTCTAACCTCCACTGCGCAGAATATCGGCTGATAATTATCAGCGGCTGATGGATCTGGCCATCCCTGAATTTCACAATTTTCTGACCGCTGTAATTGACTATATTTGTGAACATTTTTTTTGACAGGCTCAGATTCTTAGTACAGCTACATATTATTTCTCTTCATTTCCCATGCTGAGCTTTTTTACAGGTTTGCAAAAGCTGATATACAAACACAGGTTTTCAAAATATTTCTCAACATTATTTCACAAGCTCAAAATCTTAAGGACCCTCATTTGGTCCCATGTGACTCCGCTTCAGTCTCCTCTAGTTAACAGCTCGTATTTAAACTGCAACAAGCGAGAGATGAATTTATTTTAGCTGAACTAAATTACAAGTTACACTCTGCGTTTGTAAACATTCCAGGAAAGCGATTTGTTGGTCTGCTGAATGGAAACACTGTGAGGCTGCGATTGGTCCCAAGCAAAGCAACAGCAGCCCTTTTACTGCCCTCGGTCCACAATGATCAACTTTATGATCACGGACAATAAAGAAAAGACAGATTTATATTCCGACTGAGTGCACCTGATCAGTGGCCCCACGCTCAGCCACTGAGAGTTACTTGATCCAGACCAGGTATGCGGTCGCTGTTTATGGCATAGAAACAAACATTTCATTATTGGGAAATGAGGGAGGAGGAGAAGGAAAGTTGAACGTGGGAAAGCTGCAGCCTCACTCTTGAAGTTCTGACAGGAAAGAACCGTGCCAGTGAAGTGCTTTTTTTTGATTAATTGATAAATCACAGCAATTTGTATTTTTAGAAAAACACAATTGATTAATTCAACATCTGTTACTGAATTATTACCAAATAATCCTTCTTGGCATAAACTCGATTAGAAGCACTTTCTCTGTCTGCAAATAAAAACACACACACAAAAACACACAATGTAATTGCTAACAGGCTGTGGGGCAAATACACAGGACTTAGCCACATTCAATTTCAAGGTCTTTCTTTGAGGCACTCACAATAGTAAGAACATCATTTTGAACAGATTACTCAGTGGTTGTACAGGAGGTTCCCCCTCCAGCCAAATCTCTGAAAGCAGAGCTTTGATGGACATGACATGACTTGACACTGTGAAGAGGCGGGAGGATCTGATAGATGATGGCTGGAGATCATAGCCATCAGAGACTTTTCCTACGCTTACATAACAGACGTCACGTCTCAAAGGCGGCACTGTGCAAGGGCAACATTTTCATCCTGTCAACTTATCTTTGGAAACTTCATGGATGTTTGACCTGTATTTATCCAGGGAATGATTGCTGAACATACATGCCTCTTTCACAGCATCGTCTTGCTTCACAGTCAGTCAGTTAGAGACATTCACACCTGGGAGAGACCTAATATAACCAAAGGCGCCTACTTGCGCTAATACGTGCGCTAATAAGCAGCCAAATAGTTAGGAAGGGGTTGTGCATTTCACCTCTAGTGTTGACCTTAAACCCATTTTCTAAACATGAAGATAACTGTAATGATTCAAGCTCAAGCCTCACAGAAGCCAGAGTGAAAGATGGTGGGCTGAGACGCGTATTAGTGTCAGTGTTTTTGCAGCATAGCCCCTAATGACATTAGTCTGACCCAAACCACGCACTTCAGAGAGAAAGCCCAAATGAGGCTAAGTCCTTGATCCCGTGATAAATGCTCTGCTGAATACAGAAGGTCGTTAACGGCGAGGTGCCAGGATTTTCCCATTAAAGTCTCGGGAGTAACACTATTACTTTTAACACATACCAGAGGGGTCCACATTGAGCCAAACGAGTGGCACAGGCCCAAATCGCTCAAAGGAGAAAAAAAAAAAAAAAAAGGTAGTGAAATGTGATCTTGAGGCGCATGTTACATGCTGAAGATCTGGTTTAAGTTGAGCACCGTTTTGGCCCTGATTATTTAAGCCTGCCTGGAGCCCCCGCTGTGTTCGCATGTGGACATTGATGGTCACATTACGCAGGGGCTCTTCAGCCGTTAACAGACACCCCTGCTGGCCGTTATTTTAGAGTCTAAAATAATGAACGATGATGATCCGTTGTCTCAAGAATTCAGATTTTATCAGGGCCTTGATTCCTTCTCACGCTCCCTGTTGTCCGGTTCATCCGTCTGCGAGAGGTGAGCGTGTCTTCAGGGAGGACATGGTGGTCTTTGAGTACGTCATATGCATGCCGAGATGTTTGTGCACAAGTCTGGGGTTTATGTAACAGGCGAGTGGGACAGTTCCTTCGGTCTGTTTACGAGGAAGCTCGGTGGCAGCGGACACACCTACTCATGACTCTGATTTAGTGCTGGAAAAATAAGACTTCCATCACCAGACAGGAGGTCCCTTCGGTCTGTCTAATTTTGTTTAGTCTCCCATTGTGCAAGTATGGACCACCCTTTACCCTCTATGTAGTCGATACTTCTCAACAATGCGGCATTCGAAAAATCCGCCGTGTTGTTCAGAGGGACTCGCATCCTGTGGCCGTCAAAACATTTTGGAAGCTTTAGGACAAAAGCGGTTTGTCAAGAATTTTTCTTCTATGGCTTGTTGCTTCAAAGTCTTTTTAGGGAATGTCAACGGCACGTCACCAAATACCGAGTAGGCCTTGTGTAATAAGTCACTTGTTTCCCCCTTGAATTACTCAGGTTTCAAGCCATTTGTTTGTGACAAGCGTGTTGATGGCATGACATGCATGTCCCTAGTTTCACGTCTCACTATACAAATTAACATGAGACTGACTTATACTTCGCAAGTGAAAAAATAAACAACTTAAAAGCCAAAGAACTGTTATGTAACATTGAAATTAAGCTTGCTTCAACACAAGATTCATGTAGGAGCAGTTTGTGGCTTTTAATTGCATCATGAATCTTCCACGGTTCGCCAAGTCGTCAAGGCATTGTACTTTTCAAAAAGACTGAACTATGTTGGCTAAGAAGTTGAGATATTTTATCTCGAGTTCAAGACATACCTAGGTGATTATTTGGCAGAACCTTTATGTTTACTGTTTTGAAAGCCACTAAATCACTTTAGTAATTTTTAAGATATTAATTCTGAACATTTGCAGATTTTCTATCACGTGAGGATTTGATTTTTTTGGGGAAGTAATTGTGAACAAGGGCTGAACAATATGCAAAAGAAAATCATATTGTGATTATTTTGACAGATATTGTGATTGCGAGTCACATATTTAGTGGGAATGATCTGAAGAGAAAAAAATAAAATAAAATTATGTGATTTTTGCTGGGGCTGTGATGAAATTAATATTTTGATTAACCCATTAAGACTCATGGGCGCCCATTAAAGGCTTTGTTTGAAAACGCCCCCTAAAGCCTGAAAAACTTTGACCAAAACTATTTCTCAGCCTCCGGAGCTGATCGAATCAAACACTAAAAATGATGCATCTGATCCTAATGGGTTAATTTTTGCAGACTTAAAGTTAACTCTATTTATGATTTAAAGTGTTGGTCAGATAAAACAAGCAGTTTGAAAAAGTCACTTTGGGCACTTTTAGGCATTGTATGGCTTGTTAAAGATACAAAAAGTAAGAAAGTATATTTCTGAATTAAGTTCATCTCCAGTAAAAACGTTTCAGTCCCTCGTCTAACTGATATTGATGTGTATTTTATGAAAAATAAACAATTCACAGTGGAGTTTTTTTTGAGGAAAACTGGATGTGAACGCTGCCATGATCTAATTTAACTAATGCGACAGGTAAACATGAGAGGCTCCTAGATCCCTGTAAAGCAGCTCAGTCTTTCAAAAATAATGGTCTCTTTGTTTCCAAAGTGATCATTAGTTTAGCTGCAGTTGTTTTCGAGCATGTCAGTAAGTCAGATTTAGAGGCCACTTTCAGTTCTCTGAGCCTTTTTTGAAAACATGTGACATTTCCATGTTCATTTATAGCATTCGGCTGACACGACAGAATAAGTTACCGATGGTATCAAAAGTTGGACTCGCTTAATCACAACTACAAATGTTAACGAAGGGTTAGAGCTGCGATGACAACATCCCTGTGTCTGTTGAGTTGTTTTTTATTCATTAACATGGACGATGAAGGGTAATAATTTGAAGCAACATGCTTTTTGAGTGAGCTTGTAAAATGGAAGCTTCTAGTTCACTTCGGGGCCCTGACAATGAATTCTTTGTGATCATTTAGACATGACTAAACTGCTCTGGCCCGAAGTAGCCCTGTGAAGTTTTGTGTCGCAGCTAATCGGAGCCTCTGCTGACCTCCTCTGGCGTCCCAGCTGAAGTGCACCTCTAAGCAACAGTCAGTATGAACTTGGCCGAATGCATCTTAAAAGAGAACAACAGTTAGTCGTAAGTGAGCGCACTCGTCTGTTGTTACAGCCCCCACCCTCTAGCTATTGTTGTGAAATACACTTTCCAAGGGGGGGGGGTTATCACTTAAAGGCTGAGGTCTGGTTTATTCAGCTGCCACCCCCCACAGTGAGTGTTTGTATGCTTTGCGACGGGGACGTGTGCCGGTGCATGTGTGCCCTCAAAGGAGAGAGCGCATTGGATTTCTGATGCTATGAAACATCATGTGATAAACCCAGAGCCATGGAGGAGACCACACTTTGCTTGTGCACGTGTCTCCTCTGATGTAGAGCGGCGCATTAAGTCAGTCTCGGTGATCATATCTACATTAAAAGCTTGTTGAGCCTGCACCTTTTTCTTCGGAGCTGCTCGCAAGAATGCGAGCAAAGCCAGGTTAGACTTCAGCTGGCATCAAAACCAAAACTTGCGGCTCCAGGACTGTTTTGACAGTGCGGAACTCGACTGTGTGCTGTCGCAGCGTGATGGTGGCTCTGACACAGATGTCTCGGTTTAAAGGCGCTGGCCTCTGGGCCGGAGGTGTCCGGAGTTGGAATGCGCTGCCTTGTGGTCCCGGAGATGTTTGGGGGCATGTGTTGCGCTGCTGAAGTCTGCGGGGAAGGCCCATGTTGAGGTTAACGCAGCGAGAGCTCCTTATATAAACCACCACATGTCTTCCTCCTTGAATAAAATGTACAGTTCGCTTTGTTGTGCTTGGACAACGAATGGCAACAAATGAGTTTCTGTCCCCCCTAACTTTTTAGCATTTCTCGTAACTGCTTCGGGACAGATCTCCCGGTCACTTGTCATGTCTCTTGTGGACATTCTTCTGTCCCTCTTTGTCCCAGATGTGTAAATGCTCAGTTCAAAGCGAGGAATGTGTTCTCCTCGTGTTGTTTATCAGGGCTTTCGATCGCACGACCGAGTGAGTCCCTGGTTGTGGAATGTAACTCATTTACCCCGCTGTCGTCACGTCAGTGTGGATCTGTCATGCTGTACATCGCCTCCAATCTGCATGTACGCCATTTTTAGAGGCTCTGAGTAGATGAATAAACGAATTCTTACGTTTCCGCACGTGTTTTGCTCTTCAGGAGAGAGAAGTGGAAATGTGAAATGCTGCATTACAAATTTGATTATGACTTGTTCTGGTGTCTCATTTCACTGATGTCAGCTTAATGTCAATGTGAGCGATAAAAAACGTGCAAGATTTTTATCAAGAATATACATTTTATGTCGCTCGATCTGCATTTCACACTCGATTTTGATGTCGCCTGCACAGATTTGACGATTTCACAGCTTGAAGTTGTTTTTCTTGAACACTAGTAACAAAATAATTACATCAAAAGGGCGATGGACGGTCCAGCGTGCCGAGGAAACACAAAACGGCTGCGCAGAAGCGTTAATCGACAGATTTAATGGCTCATTTGACTGCAAACGGCTCCAAACTCAATAAATGTAATTTACTGTAACAGAAGGGAACAGGTACAACCAGATGTTTATGATATGATGTTGTTCAACCAGAGCCTCTTTGTCAGCACATGCAAAGCCACTTTTTAATTAACGCTTGGCTTTTAAATAAGCCCTCGTGTCCCTCAGGAGTCCTGGCGTGTGAATTTTTTTTTTTTTGACAGACGGTTACAGTTAATAATATAGTCTGTACAGGCGGCTCCCTTGGAGTAAATTAAGTGGAGAATGGGGGGCGGGGGGAGGGAGAAGCTCAGCCCCGCCCCTCTGTTTTGTCGCCATGTGACTGAGCGTGCTTTTAAGAGACACACACTCAGCTCCGAGTTTCAAGCGAGAAGCATCTGTGTTTGAACACTGAGTCAGAGGAGTCGCACGACAGAGAAACTTTTAGAGGAACATGCGCTGCAAAATGAGCTACAGCCTGCCCTGCTCGCCGGGAACCTCGCCGACGTACTCGGGCCGTTTGATGAGCTACAGGGCCAGATGCGTCAGGTAAAGGACTTTCATATACGATCTGTGTCATTTGTTTACGATCGAACAAGTCGGCTTTCATATGTCCTGTGTGCTTGGGGGGTCATGTCCCTTTGGCGGTGCGTATTATGTTTTATTGTATAGGATGAATTCCTTCCTACACACGCGTTTAAACTTAGTGGCACGCTCACACTTTAGGGACTAAAGTGATCTCATTCAGATGCAGCTCGGGTTGGAATGCCATCTTCCCAATGTCCATTTGCTCTCGCTATGTGCCCCCCCCCCGCCTCCTGTTTGTAAACCAAAGCATAGTACGTGCCCTCCAGCACGCAGGGGATCTACATGGACAAGCTGGAGAGAGACGGCTGGTGATTCATTTGGTGATGGTTACTTTTAACATTTCGAATAAATCTACAGCAACTTTCTAGGTGGCTTCAGCTTTTAAGAGGACGTTTTGCCTGCACGTGTTTCTCGGCCAATCGGCTAGAATTTACGCACAACAAACCTCTTGTATTCACCCAAAGACTTAAACACGTCAGTATATTTTACATACTACATTTGGCGTGTATCAATCCTCCATCTCCAATTTACGTTTGTGTTTTTAAGATAAGTCGATCCAGGAAATATGTGTCCGCCTTTGAGTGCTTTAACCCTTTGTATTGTATTGTTTTGTTTTTTAACGCGTGCTTTCTCGCTGAACTCGAGTCCCAAACTAGTTTTCCAAACATCACTGGATGGATGCTGTGTGCACAGTATGTTCCCCCCTCACGTCTCAGATCCACGCCACAGCTCCTTCTAGCGGCGCACAAACGCGTCGGTCCGTCTTTGTGTTTGCGTCCACATCCCAGCAGGGCGGTGATTGTGCAAGCAGCCTCGTCTGTCGAGGCGGATCACGATTTTTAAAAGATACTCCCGTTCCGCGAAGTCAATCCCGAAACTTGGCATCGTTTCTGTTTCCGCGAGGATCGTGTGCGTGGCTTTAGTAAGTCGATCTTTCTTATGTGCAAAAATTGATTGGAGGAGCGATTTCGTTCTTTGTTTCGGGGGGGAAGGGGTGGTGGAAAACAAAATGTGCTCCGCTCTCAAGCTGATATGTGGGTGCACACAGCCGCAACGCTGCTATAAAAAACGGGTTATTTTGGTTGAAATTTGCCCGATTTATGTCAGTTGAAAGCGACATCAGCCGCACCCCGAAGCACAACTCCCACCCCATTCCTCGCATGTAATCTGGTTTTATTGCAGTGGAGGCGGCATGCATACATTAAGGCGGATGCCACCGCGACTGGTTGAGATGTCGGGATTTGAACAGTCTCCAGGTGCTTTGTTATCCGAGCTTTTAGTAGGAGGTGTTGAAAAAAACAGCGCATACACTTAATTTAAATGTCTCTTAAAATCCTTATAGAGGAGCACAGTAAGATGATCATGCTCTGATTTAGACATGACTGTTTCATCAGTATCAGGATGTCTGGTTTCACTGATGAAAGGCGTCATCAGTTGCTGCTGCCTAATGGAAATGTACTCCTCTAGCCTCCTGATAATGTGGGCCTTCAAATACACCTCTAAAGTAAAATACATAGGTGTTTATGATTTTTGTTTTCATCCATTTTGTGTCTTTATGCAGTAATCTTTCTCTGTGAAACGTGTGTAAGCTGTGGGTTTTCCCGTTAATACCAGAGCTGCAACCATTATTTAACTGATTGTTCAGAAAATGAATCAGAGAGCTGATTTACCGTTGAGACATCTTAACACCTCACCCCCCTCACCTTTAAAAAAAACAATAACACCATTCCTCTTCGCCCGTATTGACATTGAAAAGAAGCTCTTGGAAGGTTCAGAAAGAGACCATCTGAGATGCTTCCTGTTAATGCGCTAAAAATAGTCATGTTTTTTTTATTTTTGGTCCGTGTGTTTTGGATTCCTTCTCAAATCTCTTCATCTCATTCTCTGGAAATGGATTTGACCGTTAATCTCGGCATCAGATATTTGTTTAGCCTCCCGAGGCGCCAGTCAATTCATGTTTGGGGCCTTGTTTGGCACGTTAAGGACCAGATTTGGCAGTGACAGTGAATGCCAAAGAGCTGATATCATCGAAAGCATGTGGAAGACATGAGATGAGGATCTTGTTGTTAACTGTCGCTCTTTGTCTCTACAGTGCATCCGGTGCCAGCGTCGTCGCCATCGATAACAAGATTGAACAGGCAATGGTGAGTTTCCACACTTTTTTAAAGCGATAACAAGAAGTGACACACATCCTCTGTAAGCCTCGACACTGACTTATTAACCAATGAGTTGTCCCAGTTACACAACTGTCTCAGGGCAGATGAAGGTAAAACTCACTTGGAAGAACATTTAATCTGATAATTCATGACAAATTCACATATATTTAGCTCATGAAAGCTCCCGCATTTCCTGATCTGAACACTCCCGCCTTCCTTCGGCCTCTCTTCAAAACAACACAGCTGAAAATCAAATAAAATACTGTATAATTGTTCACGCAATTTGACTGACAGGTCACACTTGAACCTCACCTCGAGATTTAGGATGTCAACACTTCTACTCGCAAGCTGTCGGGTGACATTTTCTGTTGTTTGAAAACTATTCATGTGCTCATCATAGTTTCCCTGTTCTCCTGTCACAGGACTTGGTGAAGAGCCACCTGATGTATGCCGTTCGCGAGGAGGTGGAGGTGTTGAAGGAGCACATCAAGGAGCTGTACGAGAGGAACTCGGTGTTGGAGCGCGAGAACGCCGTGCTGAAGTCGCTGGCCAACTCGGACCAGCTCGGTCAGCTGTCCACTCAGCTCGTCCAGAGCAGCAGCGCGTCGCCGCCGCTTCTGCAGCAGCAGCAGCACCCGCTCGTCACAAACAACAACAACAACAACAACGAGGGGAGCCAGAGTGTCCCTCACCAGCCCAACATCACGTCGGCGTGATCCCCCTTCTTCAACAACACACACTCAAACACACACCACCCACGGACAGGAGTGGAAGATCCTGTTAGTAATGACAACAACTGCTCCCGTCCCCTTAGCTCCATAAAGCAAAAAGGCTTGGCTCTGCGTTCAATATGCTCCATTCGAGGAAAAATCAACAACAGCAACATCTTTGTTTGAGAGCCATGCTTCAGTGTGTGCACACTGCCGTCACCGGGCCTTCACATTATTAAGACATTTACCACCCTGTCAAAGTCTTATTCTGTCCCTGTGGTAGGCTGCAAAGAAAGCTGAAAAAGAAGGAGTGGCAGGGGGGAGCCGGTGCACACCATAAAACTGCATGCTGTTCTTGTGCAGGGGACGGTGTCAAAGGGCGCAGAGAGCTCGATTTGTCTGGGCAAAAGTGGTGGAAAAGGGCGGTGCAATCCTTTGAGGGGACTGACATAGGTCCTGTAACATCCAGCAGGGACTGTCCTCCCGTTATCCCCATGCCACATCACTCTCTGGCCCAGAAGAGTCCAGAGAACTGGGGGTGGGGCAGGTCGTGGGGGGAGTTGGGGAGGGTGGGGATGGAAGTATTCGTCCTCCCTGAGTGGAGGACACCAGCGGTTGCCTCGGCATGAGTGGAGCAAGTCGAGAGCCTCGGCTTGTAATATGCTGCAACAAATGCTTGTGTTGTTTTCTCAGAGCCACCGTTCTTTGACATGAATCATTATACCTTTTT
>CAEMYA010000103.1:2862548-2888828 GCA_903131615.1 Diplodus sargus | reverse complement strand
TTTTTTTTTTTTTTNNNGTTTGAACATAACAGTCCCTGTTTGCCTTTGGAATAAATCAATTTTGTGTTGTATAATAAAAATTGCGGTGGATAATTTGTGTTATGCAACAGGAACAACCTCAGAAAACCTCAGCTGATAGATTTGGTTTGACCTGAATTCCACCCCACTGTGCCTGTCTGACTTTGTTGCTGCACAGAGCAAAAGTGCGTCGTCCATTTTCCGTCCCCTCCACGGAGGAATAACTTTAAAGGAACAAACTACAACAGCTCCTTTGTTGCAGACTTAAAAAACTGGATCGACCGGGCTTTGTGTTCGTCCTCGCCCACTTCTCACTCGTCATGTGTGTTCATGTTGCGGCAGGTTGCAGCTCTGAGTCACAGCTGCTCGTCCACAGCTGTGGGAAGAGCCGGGTGTGGTTTTTAAAAATACATTTTTACGTCACTGTGAGCAAATACGGTGAATTCAGTGCAACGCCGTGACACGGCTCTCCACGTCACTAGACTGTCTGTTGCCTCCTGACACGTACTGAGAATGCTGCATGTCATATGAGCACGTTCAACAGAATGCGATGTGAGGTCATGTGCCCGTATGATCTGAGCGTGTGTGTTTGCTGTCTATGAGTGTATTTTTGATTACCTGTCGCATTAGATAGGCCCCCACATTTGGAATTCTCCCTTACATTCTTCTTCTTCTCATTCATTATTGTTACTGTTGTGTTTCTTATTTTCTGTAGATGTAAAGCACTTTGTAACCTGGGTTTAAAAAAAAAAAGGTGCGAGGCTGTGTAGATTACGTTTTACTTACTTACTTATTATGCAGCTGCTGAAAGAAGCTTTTATCCACGCATTACAGTTTTGGTACATTTCTGAGGTCTATACGATTAAAATCATTGTTGATGGATGAAGGAAGAAGAATACAAATCAAAATTCCATTTACATGCTAATGCATCAATAAAAAGAATCTAATAATGACTTTATAGAACTAGACTGGCACTCACTGGAGTCCCCCTTGATTCAATGAAGCCTGATAAAACATTCATGGAGATCTATCTCGCAATGTTAAAGGAGCCATCCCTAATTTGTTTTTTGTAACTAACATTCTTACATGTTGCACCTTTGAAAAAGGTGAGAAAAGATTCCTGGATCTTTCCCTTTATCGGATCCACACCAAAATGTAATGGGGTCTATTGTAGACCAACACCCATCCTACTTCAATGGTTTTTTGGAAATCTGTTCTGTAGTTTTGGTGTAATCCTGGTTACAAACCAACAAACAGACATGAAAACACAGCAGCTACATAATCATTACTTATTTTGAAGACAAAATTCTTTACTTTTCTTTAAACTTTTTCTTATACGTATTTTAACATTTTGATAGTACAGCTTTTACCTAAGTATTCAACAACAGAATACTTCCTCCAACACTGATTTATTGACACTGAGACAAAAAACTTCTAGATAGACATTGAATAGATTTATCTGCGTATCGTATCAGACATGGTCCTGCTGAACTGTTGCTCGCAAGCTCTCCTCTCAGGGAAATGTACAGCTGTGGGGGGCCACAGTGTTTTAAATGACTTTCAGAGATAGTTTTAATGACTAAATCAAAGATTTTGCCATTTGATCCAAAAAATTCACTAGTAAGAGCTGTTCATTAGTTCCACAGAATCTGAAGTGTCACTTCATGTCACCCAGGACAGGGAAGGAAGTCTTGTGTAAGCACAGCGGTCATTTGTGCTCTGCAGGAACTGCTCACTCTATCTGTGTGTGTGCGTGTGTGTGTGTGTGTGTGTGTGTGTGTGGGCTATGCAGGGACAATTACTCACCATTCTGTCATACACAACCATGCCCAGCAATTACTGTTGATGGGATTTACTGTAAGAGCGAGACACTGCTGGCTCCCTACTGCCATCAAGTGATACAACTGATTCGTGCCAAAGGGGTCCATTGAGTAAAGAGATAAATCCAGACTTTGGTGCCATCTTGCGTGTTCGACATGAAAGTGCCTGCCAGAGTGGAAGGAACAGACTAGGGGTCACCGCTCATTAAAATACCTGGTCTTTTATCACACGGCACAGGATGTCGATGAGCTGTTTGAATGTCAGATATCTCCAATAGAGCCACAGGTTTGGCTGTAGGCCTCCGCCGAACACTGCTCATCTGTATTACCATAGTCACGTAGGTTCAGTGCCCAATAAATGTCATATCTTTCCATCCTGAATCACACCAGTGCATTCAAACGGCTGTTTATTCAGCATCTTGACAAACCAGCAACAGTCTTCAGTCTTTTTCTTCTACCTTGAAAAACAGAAGCGAGAACAAAGGTTTTACGTTTATGCACATTATGGTTGAATTCTTGAATAGTAATGAACATTAAGGGAACACTAATCTATTCTAATGAAAGGGTTTACATTTCTCACTGTGGATTGTTTTTGCGATTCTATGTTTTAAGTGATAACTTCCTCTGATGAATATCAACAGGACATAATGATTAAAAAAAACACACACACACACACAGGAGGAGGGACCACATTTACCATTTTTTGTATTTATTTATTTTTATCAATGTGTTTGTTTCTAGATGTTACTGTACGGTTTAGTGTTCAATGCAAGCTGTTTATAAAGTTGCCTTAAACTACTAAGCAGGCCAAAGCATCGACGAGAGGCGCCCGAGCCACACAACTTCCATCAACTGTGGTGACCCAGAAGAGGACAGGCTACTCAAGACCGTTAGCCAAACAAAACAAATATTAGACTGTATAATATTGTTTGTGATGCTGATAATGTTCCATCATGGCCCGAGAGTATGACAGTCCATCAGCAGCCAGGAGAGAGAGGTTCCCGTAGGTCCAGCAGAGGTTACAATTTTGAGGCACTTTACTTGATTTTTTCATTTTCAACATTCCAAGAAAAAATATTAAACCTTTTACTCACTTTATTAATTTAATAACTTTAGTTACTTCTCAAATTGTTAGCTGCATTTAAGTCAAATTAATCCATGTTTAAATTAACTTTTTTTTAAATCAAACAAAATGCACGTATGTATGTATGTATGTATGTATGTATGTATGTATGTATGTATGTATGTATGTATGTATGTTGTTGTATACAGGCCTGGCTTATATGATATTTAAGAACATTTAATATCAGATACTTTATATATAGATAGATTTTTACTCAGATATTATTTGTATGAGTGACATTGTTTTACCAAAGTAATATTTTGCCACAATATCTTCACTTCTACTAGAAAATCAGTGGGCACTTTGCACAACACTGGATGTTAGTGGTGGACATCATATTACACAGGAGATCTCAGGAGGCGAACAGCAGCAGGATGAAGCAGAGTGGAGTTGAGTGTGAGTGTAGGAGTCACCTTCCTCCAGCAGGTGGCAGTGATGCGACGCTGAGGACGCCAGCTGCTGTTAAACCCTCGTGAAGAAGGACGACGCCACCGCCCACTGGCTCATGCGGCCTGCAGTGTTTTGATTCACAGCTCGGACAGGCAGGGCAGACATGGCAGAAGACTGGAAGTCCGGGTGACTCTTTCAAGCTGCCCTATTGCTGGGTTAAAACACCGCTTTCCCTTCATAAGACGGACGTAGTTATCGGGGAAGCTGGCAGCTTTGTACGGTACTCGATTCCGGCCCGATGACATGGAGATCTCGTCGGAGGGAGAGGCGGAGGAGCTCAGGTGAGAGTGACAGCCGGGGCTGGGCTGCTGAACTTATCCGGCTATCTGGGCTAAGAGCGACTGTGGTTATATAAACAACGAAACTTAGAAGCCGTACCAGAGCACACACGCTTGTCAAACAATGACGACAAGAAACGATTTTTAGAGCTGCAACTCACTTAAACTGAGCTATTCTACTAGTTAAGGAGCTAGCTAGATAGACAGCTATAGCAACGGTGGATTACCGACGCCGGAGTGCTAGCTTTAAAGCTAGGCTAGGCTAACCTGACATATCAGGGTTTGACAGCTTCCACCGGACAACATTAACGTTATCTGCGATGTTTGTCAACCTGACTATTACGAAAGTTCAACTGATTGACTAATTACTGAACGTTGGTCTCGTCAAAGGAATCCGTTTGCCAATGTGTTTGCCAACCGCTGGATCAATTAGTGTCAATAGTGCAAACTGTTAACGCCAGCTATCTCCTAGCTAGGCTAGGTTGTGCTAGCGGCTAAAGCTAGCTGTCAGGTGACATTGCGATGTGTCGCTGATTCTGTTGTGTAGTTTGTTCACAACCTATTAATGGAAATAAAACAATGAAAACGGTCCCAATGGGCACCCAAAGTTATTACATTATTTGCATTTGTTAACACGACTACTCAAAGCGTTTTGCTAGGAGGAAATGCTGCATAAGAACACTCATTTTTCTACCGAGTTAGCTGTTAACAACGGACCTCAGGTGCACGGTGAACATACAATAGACGTACTGGTTCAATATCAGCAGTGTGCGCAAAGTATCAGTAGTATGAGAGGTTGTGAGGATGTTTTGATACACGTGTAAACAGACACACACATGCACACCAAACAGAAAGAAAACAATCCTTAACCTCAACAACCTCACTGAGCCTTGTAGAATTTCATGCCGTGATGTCCAACACACACACACACACACACACACACACATATTCAGCCTCCCTCTTTCCATGTTCCATGATGTGATTTGATTAGTTAGCTTAGTAGCTGAACTCGTGATGCTGCTGCTTTATGTATAAAGACAGGCTTGTTGTGTTGATAAATGTGCTATTTGTACCTTTCATTCCGACATTCTATGTTTTCACTGCCTGAGGTGATGATTTAAACTTAAAAACATCACGTTAAGAAGCTGATTCTTATATCTTATAATGCATTAAAGCACACACCACATGCTTAAATAAAATGCATTGTGTCAAGTAAGTTAAATCGTCCTGTATTCAGAATACACCCTCAAGTGTTGGCGCAGTGTCACATAACAGGACAGTTTTTGTCCTGTTGCTGCAGTTATGTGACAGGTTTTCAATTGCGTTCTGTTTGACTGCTGACTTCGGGGGGAAACGAGGAGCATATGAGCCAGAGCCTTATGTCTCTGAGGGAATGTCCCCTCATATAGTGTTTCTTTATTTCAGACACTTTAGATACAACAGCGTTTCATAGCTGTATCCTAAAGATAAGATTAGACTCCCTGTCCTCCCTGAGAAAATGACTTGCAACTTGTTGCCATGTGGATCAATGTCAAGTGGCTCCTTATCAGCCATTGCTGTTGGTTATATGGGAGATCAATGTTGAGACTTTCCTTGCTTGAACAAAATAACTTTGAAGCTACTACTGAGCACGCACCGGCGCTCAGGACGCTTCTACGCAAAATTTATAAGGATGATGGCAGATAAAGATTAAATATTATAAAGCCACTAATAGGTCAAAGGCTCTGCCTGTGCTTTGCTAACTGTCAGACTGTTCTTAACATCTTGTTTATAGGGAGGGAGTGGGACAGTCATCTATCTAGGCTACGATGTGGCGATTCTGCTAACACATTAATTGATGTCAGCACTCCTAGTCAGTGACTGAGCTCAGAGTATAGCTACGTTATTCTAGCTAAAATGCTGAAGACTCGATTTTTGATTACAGGAAAAGTGTTTTTGTTCACGTGAGTCACTGCTAACACCAGCATTTCTTTACCTCCTTCCTCATTCCTAAACTTCCCTCGTCTCCACCCGCCTCGTCCTTCCTGCTGCCCTGTTTTCCTGACAGGAGGGAGCACTGGAAGCTGCTGTCCAGCCTGAAGACCACGGTGGAGGGTCTTTTGTCCACCAACAACCCCAACGTGTGGTCTCGTTACGGCGGCCTGCAGCGCCTCCACAAGGACATGAACAACATCCTGAGCCACGGGCTGAAGAATGAGCAGGTCAGAGCTCAAGAGATCTGAATTGTAGAGATCTGATCTGACTATAAAAATACAAGATCATTTGTATTTATTTGTTTTTATTCCAGTCTCTAAGCAGATAACTGATCACTTTCTGCCAGTTCTGAAAGATGTGCAGGTCAACGATAGCATTTGTTAAAGTTTGCCCTAAAATTCTGCACGGATTGTCAGTAGAAGCAACCTGTGTTTGAACATGGGGGAGTCATTGATTCAAGGTGTGTCCCATAACCCCACAATACTGCACTGTCAGACAACAAACTGCAATATCAGTTCTTTCAGTTTTCCCATATGACCCATATTACACCTGTAACAACCCATTTCTGCTTTGGTGGGAAGAGAAGGCCAGCTTTATTGCTCTGAGATAAGTCTAACTGCAGTTGTAAATGCCTAGACTTTTATAATCTGGATACAGATGCAGGGCTGCAGCTTACAATTCTTTTCAGTATTTGTTGATCACATTGAACGGAAAAGTTGTTTAGTCTATAAAATGTAAAAACAAATAAAATACTCATCACAATTTCAAATAGGCCAGGTTTGATGTCTTTAAAAAAAAAAAAGAAGAGAGTAAAAGCAAGGTCTTGCGCTTAAAGGCTGGAAAGAGCAAATGTTTGATATTTTTTGCTCAGAAAATGATTAAATGAGTATCAAACTGGTCAGGAACCATTTTTTCCTCTTTGAACTACTAATCGTTGCAGCACAACATGGGACAGGTACTACCAGCCATTACCCGTTGACTTTCAAAACAGCTCATTGTGTTTTTTGAAGCCGTTGTTCTCTGGAACTGGGTGGTGCTAACAGCTGGGTTTGTGTTGCAGGTGTACTACAAGCAGAGAGACTACTGGCCGTTTGTGTGGTGCGTCCGCTACATCAGCCCCCACCTCGCATCTCACGTCGAACAGGTGAGGACGCTGCCTGCCATGTGCAGTGTTGTTTTTAAACATTTTAATCTTGACTCGGCACACTGTTTTTATCCCCCTTTCATTTATATCTCATATAACAGTAGGAGGTAGACTCACCTGGAGCTGTCAGATTGCAAACTGACTTTGCAGATTTCATCCTGTTATCAGCAAAACTTGCATGAGAATATGGTGTGTGGCACTAAACATACTCCCAGGCAAGTTTATACCAACTGAAAGTAATGAGTCTCCATTAAGCAATTAATGTTGAGGACCAGACAAATGCGGTAACAGTAATGTAATCAGTATTGCATGTGTCGCTCCCACATAAAGAAACAAACAATGACAGCAGTTGTAAAGTTGACTGTGATGAGCCATGAATTTGATTATAAGATCTTACCACACATTTTTCCTGGAATGTATCAGTCCCAGGCACAGCAGTTTTATTTGTCTCCTTATCACGAGGCAGCTTGTTGCCTGGTTTGTATCAAAGCTTAAATTAGCATTGTTGAGAACCTTTCAGGTTCCATATTTACTGCAGGAGGGGAAGAGAGGGGGCCGCTGGTGTGTTTCAGTTCTTTAATTCATATTTAGACACAACAACCGGTCGGATGCCTCTAGTTTTGTTCAATCTGATAATTCAATCTGATGGTCAGATGTCCTCAATTTCAGGAGAACACAGTGTTCTCTCGAGGTTTGTAGAACACTTACGTGCATATTTTGTTTACGTGACCCAAGTTAAAAATTTATAACAGTGTTTTCATGGGGGATCGAACATGGCATCATATTTGATATTGTTCAAGGTATTGTACTGAAGTTAGGAAATTCGGTATCGTGTCAGCACTAGCCTGGTTGGTGGTTAGTTTGTAACTTACATCCATATACTGCTCATTGTATATTTTGGCATTGGCAAATTCATTTCTTTGCTCCACCAGCTGCTGTGGCAGGAAACTGACTCATTTATCTGTTAATTGTGTGTGACAAAACCTGTTTGAGAGTGAACATGGGTGGTGTGACACTCTCAAACTGCTTGCCAAATAGCAGTTCCTTCTTTTGCATAGTTGTTAGATGCAGTGTTTTTTTTCTCATGAAGAACAGTCGCCCTTAAACTCCAGTCCCCTGGTTGTGCAACAACAAAAAGATTTACAATAGTTGGACTTCAATTATCTTCATTTCACCCTCTTGTCTCTGACCACACAGAGGTGTCTCACCATGATGTAATCTTCATGTGTCGATTGGTTGTTGACATCTGGTCTAGTTTTTTTTGCTGACATGTTTTCTCCTCACTCCTCTTTGCTCATCAGAAATGTCTGTGGGAACACCATTTCCCACATAGATTTTAATGGATAAAGCATCATCCAAACTGGCAGACTTACTTTGGCTGCACGCAAACATCAGTGTGTCGGAGTCAATACGATCCCATGATACAGGCTGTCATGCTGTTTAACTAACAAACCTGCTCTTTATAATCAGATAAATGGTGTTTGTCAGTCTGCCAGCGTCTTTCCCATCTACCTCTCCCCACACAACATGTTTCACAACGTTCTCCCTCTTGCTCTCTCTCTCTCTCTCTCTCTCTCTCTCTCTCTCTCTCTCTCTGTCTTCCTGTCCTCAGTTCAGTCACCTGGAGCCTGTACTGAGCAGCGGGACAAAGAGTGCTGGTGAAAGCTACAAGGCTGAGCGCTGGCTGCTTCACAGCCTACAGGTCCACATGCTGTCGGCCCAGCTGCGACCTCTGCTCCGGCATCTCGGCCACACGCGTAAATACTATAATGGTGAGTTTCAGTTGAAGTGTATTCTACAGTAAGAAGCAGACAAAATTATACTTTCTGTTCCCCAGTTCGCTTATTGTGAAATACTTCTCTCTTTTTACTTTCATTTTATCCTTGTGCTCACCCACATCTGTCCCATTACTTATCTCCATCATGATCTTATCTCCTTACCCCTCTTTGTTTGCATGCCCGTCTCTGTCATTCAGATGATGCCTTTCTGCTGAGCGAGCCCCATGTGACCGCCATGTTCCAGTGTCTGGAAGCTGTGGAGCAGAACAACCCCAAACTGCTGGCCCAAGTCGACACTGTTGGGGTTGGTGAAATTAAGTCTACTTAACTGCATTTATATCTCATCCATGGTTATTTTTGTTCTAAATCGTTTTGTGCATCATCTGTTCATGACCTTTTTAAGTTTTTGACATGATCTCTGTTGATTGTCGAGCAGTGTTTCACCAAAGCCTTCGATGAGTGTTGTTGTCTTAACTCCACCCGTTGTAGCATCATTTTTAGAGGGTCTCTCAAAAGTGGGGGGGATTTTAAAACAGAGGAAATTTGGCATTTAACCTTAAATGTTTTTCTCTCCCTTGTCACCTTCCAGCTGTCCCCTCTGAAGAGCCCTCCATGTCTGGGCCTGTTGAAGAGTCAGAGCCTGTGTGTGTTACCAGGTGCTGGAGGTGCTTGGAAGAGCAGTGATTCGGCTTTCAGAGGAGAATCTCTAAATCGCAGACTCACCACTTCCAATTGCTCCCTCAGAGAAGCAGTTTCCACAGGCCACAACTCTGGGAACACTACGGGGGGCGGATCCCAAAACGGCAACAGCAACAGTACAAGTGAGGAACGGGTGGAGGATGACACATGTAGTTTTAATCATTTTTTTGCTCTTCACTTTGGGACACAGAGGGATCAAATCATAGATCAACAATTTAATGTTGGACCAGACTTCACATATTTATTAATTCAAGTCAAGGATTTTAAGCGAATCAAGTGAAATTTCACTATTTTGCAAACTGTAGATTCAGGGCTATAGAGGGTGAGGTTGGCGGATGGCACCATGAATGCGCTACAGTTTGTATGTGAATGGACTGGCTGACTTAACCATACAGAGGCCTGATTGTTATTGAAGAATGTGGTGATGCAGCCTCCAGAACTCAACATCCTGATCTGGCTGTGCTCACCAAAGTAGATACAACTGTTGCAGAGTTGTTTTCCTCAACATATTTTGACATTAGTGTAATTTTTTAAAATTGAAATCATAAGGTAAACTCAACAGCTATAAGTCTAACTCTAGTAGTACTCTCCTTTCCACGTCAGCCAAACTTGAGCAAATGAAAGAGAAGTGACAGAGAAGCAGGCCTGTAACAGCGTTTGTTTGAATCCTTCTCACCTTCTCTACCTGTCGTGTTGCAGACACTACCTCTCCAGCTAGCAACCTTGGAGCTCCCTGGGTGTTTGTGACCCAGCCAGCGGAGAGCGAGCGAGTTGTGACGCCCCCTCCTGGCTCCGTCTTGGTCCCTTGCATCTCCCTCACAGAGCCCCCCTCGTCCACCTCCCCTCAGCCTGAGGCCGGGGACTCGTGTGAAGGCGACTATGACGATGGACCTGAGTACTTGGCCATTGGCAACCTGGGACAACGCAGTCGCCGAAGCTCCCGAAGCTCCACCCACAGCAGTGAGCAGAGCGAGACCCCGGACTTGACCCCGCAACGGGGTTCCTTGGTTCCGCCCCCACCCAGACGCTCATCCTTCTCAGAGGGTCAGAGGGGGCAGGGCCGGGGGTCCCGCGGACACACACGCTCATTTTCTGACACAGGGATCAATCAGAAACTCAGGAATGGTGAGTTAACTCGTAGGACAATCGCTGGGCTACCCTCCATCTATTAAGTAGAAGTAAGGACTTTATTTATTCATTTATTTAGTTTTTCAAAATAGTTTCTAATGCATTTAAAACGTATGTGTGCATTAAAGCAGTTATCCATCCCTCATTTTCAAACTGCAGCAAAAGTGTTGAATAATCTTGTCCAGTTGTCATGATTGCATCCTACGCAGACACTTTACATGAGAGTGAATATAATGCATACTGAAGTGGTGAACTTTTTACGGTTTCTTCCTTTGTGCTGCATGTCACAGCTTAAAACATGTCATGGTTAGTAATACTTACTGTAATCAGTTGATATTGCCTGGTTTTTGGTAGCATGTTTCAGAGTGAGGCTTTATGAATTTAGGTGACGGAAACATATCGTATTAACAGCTTTTTTGTTTTTTCACGACATTTGCATGAAATGAAGGTGCTATTTCGATGGGGACGCACCCACGTAGTCGGAGTTATTTGTAGCTCGGCCACACTTCCTGTTTGAAGGCTTCTGAATTAACATCTCTATTCTCTGCTCACTGTTTCCCCCTCTTGGCTCGAGGTAACTTTCTCTCCTTCTGCTCTATCCCTCTCTCTTCTCTCTCTTTTTGCCATTTTGTGCGAAGGAGGAGGCCACCGAAAAATCACCATAATAATAGAAGATCCGGTAGCAGGTTGGCAGTGCAGTTCCACTGTGCTCCATCATTTGACAACTCCGCCCCCCACCCTCCTTTTTTCTCCTGCATGCTGATGAACTCTCCACAATTCCCTCTCATTTCAAGTCTTGCCTTCAGCTCATAATGTCTTTTGGTGTTCGACCTTCTCGTACCCTACAAGGCCTTAAAGTACCTCTTTTACGGCTTTGTTACATTTTGTTCATACACACATTTTTCATCACTATCATGAATGTTTGTATATAAACTTTTTTTTTTACAGTAATGCTAGTTATGTCCTGAATACTGGCATTGCCTGTTTAAAATGTTCTCTAATGCCATAATTTAACACTTCCTTGTGTACAGAGATGGAGCAAAGCAGGTGTTTTCCTGTATTTGTTGTGGTTAGACGACGTGGGCATACTGTCAGAAAAGTACAGTGTAATGCAAATATAAAATATAGCTTATTTCCTCATGTTAAAGTGAGAATTCAGTCACACTCCACCCATGTATATCACTTCTGAATCTATAAAGTCCTGATTCCAGTCGTTATCCTGACAGATGTCAGCAGTCATGCCTTTGTTTCTGCATGCATTAAAATACAACCATCTTCATAGATTTAACTGATTGTTTGACACAGCTTTTCCCATTTATATATAAATGAGGACGCATGCTCCATCAGAACTCAGTGGGGTTTTTTTTTTTAGGCGATGTGGCATTTAAGTGAAGACAGGCCTTTAACATGGTCTGTTTGTCTGTCAGAATCGGCAGGAGACGACCCTATGAAGGACTACGGCTCTTTCTCACCTCAGTGCAGTGATGCCAGCACCCCCGGGTCCCTCTACATGGAGTCCCGTGAGTTTTACTGATTATGTGTTTGCAATAATTTAAATGCTTTTGTTGTAGCTACGGCGCTCTCATCCAGTGATTGTTAGATGTTTGAGGAAGGTGCAATCCGTCCGCAGTAAACTTCACTATGTGAGGAAGTTTGACAGGAAAGCCGACATGAAAAGTGTTTTGAGGATAAATTTGTTTTCACTTCCTGAATGTTAAAGGGATAGTTCGGGTTTTTGAAGTGGGGTTATATAAAGTACATATTTATAGTCGATCTCTTTCCTGCCGTAATCACCGATCAGCGCAGCCTCAGTTTGGAGAAGTAGAGAGCCGCTCCAGCCAGACGCTCAGCTTTGTACTGCAGTGAACGGGGTCCAGAGAAAAAGCGAAATAAACCACCAAATTCAAGGCTCACCTAAAAAAATCTATATCAGTTCAAGTGTACGTTGTATAGGTAAAATTCACGCCGCTTTACATTGCCGTCAGACCGCGCTTTCTTTTGGCACTACATTTTCTCAACCGCAGAACCCCCGTATCCCTACGCACTAGCGTAACTGGGCAACAGCTGATCTGTGAGCGGCGGAATACAGCGCGAGGCTCAGCTGCTGGACGAGAGGTTTACTTTCGATAAAAACGAAACTTAACTCTCTGTATCCCTCCGCATTAGTGCTCATGCGTAGAGATACGGGGGTTCTGCGGTTGAGAAAATGTAGTGCCAAAAGAAAGCGCGGTCTGACGGCGATATAAAGCGGTGTGAATTTTACCTAGACAACGTACACTTGAACTGTTATAGATTTGTTAAGGTGAGCCTTGTTTTAGGTAGTTAATTTAGCTTTTTCTCTGGACCCCGTTCACTGCAGTACAAAGCTGAGCGTCTGGCTGGAGCGGCTCTCTACTTCTCCAAACTGAGGCTGCGCTGATCGGTGATTACGGTAGAGAACAGATCGACTATAGATATGTACTTTATATGACCCCACTTCAAAAAACCCGAACTATCGCTTTAATGTAGCGAGCAGCGTGTCTGCTGATCCATAAACATAACACTCTGGACTCGAGCCGGAAGATCATAGTAAGGTCAATGATTTATGGGATACAATATTTACAGTTAAGCTTATCTTGACTCAATGAAGACCTTGTGGTGTAGAAGATATCATATTTTGATAGAATGGAGCTGGCTATTAGCATGATTTGGGCATTTGGGGTTTCGAGAAATTTTAATAACAAAAAATGAGTATATTGCATTAAATCCAAAATGAAATGCAACTTAATTTTAACTTTCTGATTTGTGTATTTTCTTTGTTGGCTTTTGGTCTTTTCAGATGGGTCCCAGCACAGCGGTGTTCCAGATGGGATGTTCAGGAAGCCGTCAGAGGGTCAGAGCCTCATCAGCTACCTGTCAGAGCAGGACTTTGGCAGTTGTGCTGATCTTGAGAAGGTCAGGACTCACTCCGTTTCAAGTCAAGATGCTTGTCCTACAAATTGTTACATTCCAGAGTGCTTTCCAAATTAGATTTGTTGTTAGAATTCTGCAAAACCTCAACCTCAAATCTCATTAGAAGTAAAACTGCAGTGCTGTTGCATGACTGAAAAGATGACTAATTTCCTCGATGCTTTGTAGGAGAATGCTCATTTCAGCATCTCCGAGTCCCTTATTGCAGCCATCGAGCTGATGAAGTACAACCTGCGGCGTCAGGAGGAGGAAGGCGAGGAGGAAGGAGACAGCGACTGTGAGATTCAGCAGCTCAAACAGAAGATCCGCCTTCGGAGGCAGCAGATCCGACGCAGCCGCCTGCCGCCCTGCGCAACCTCTCAGCACAGTAAGGCAACATTATCAGCTGTTGAATGGAAAATAAGTCCCCTGTGTAGAGGCATGATGTGTTTTTACAAGCCAGAGAGGGTAAAACATGAAACAAAAAGAGGGCTTGCACACTGCAACCAATTATTTAATATACTGCCGTCTACTTGGGTGCATTAAATGTTTTGGACATTAGAGCCCTGCAGTGTGTGAGCTGTCTTTTTGCTTCTTGATCTTTTAATTGACCATAAATTATTCAAAAGTGAATAATTGTGCCAGCTAACTGCTTCCCAGCACTTGCCAGCTCGGACTTCTTGGTGCTCTGATTCAAGTTTGACACATCTGTGCAGTGTATTGTCAGGTCCATAAGTGCAGATAATCCTGTGGGAAATGCTGTTATCTGTGATGGTGAAAAGTTCTGGTACAACTTTGTCAATATCTGGCATGATGAAAATATTTAGACATGAATTTTCCCAGGTTGGGTCTCAAGAGTTTTGCCAGTCGATTAGCTTAGCTGCATCTCTGTGTCAATAGCTAACTGTTTATTTCTGTCTTATTCTTTGTTTTTGCTTCTCGTGTCCTTCCTCCCCTGCAGTTTTCCACTCCACTGACAGCGGAGGCTCCAGGAGGAGCTCTCAGGACTCCTACCAGGGCCTGTCGGACTCTGGCTCAGCTGAGGAGGTGGAGGAGTGCGAACTACGAGGTAGAGAGAGGGAATGAGGGAACCAGAGGGAGAAATGAGCAAAACAAGACATTTGATATGTCACATTTTCGCTATTCATTTTGACCGAACGCCTTGATGATGAACAGGCTGCAGATTAAGAAAATGTTAAAATCTACAATGGACAAAAAGTATTGCATTTTTGAATTTCAAATGTAAGAAACCGCCAAAGAATTCATAGTTTGTCTGTGTGAATGACTTTGTTTCTGCTTTGGTCATAATTCATAACATCATCACCACACTTGCTTCATGTTGCTCACCAAGCATGTCACGTTTAACTCTGGACCATAAACATGAAGAGCATGAAGTTCAAAAGTCACAGTTATGAATGTCTGCAGTGTTTGTGACTGTAAAATGTTTTTCATTAGTTACTATTCAAACAGACGATCATGCGAGTCAGCTTATCTAGGATTTATATGGTCATGATAACTTGATAGGGTGTGTTTGTTCAGGGGAAGCATCTGGTATATTCCAGGCAGAGTTTACCACGAACATTCTTTTCTCCGAACTAAGAGAATAGACGTAAACTGCTGTTTAGTGTGATAAATGGTAACTGAAATTCTGATCACTAACACGTAGACATTTCTGAACACGCATAGCTTTGATACTAATAACGTGGGTCGTGGGAATTTTAATGTGCATGTACTAAATGTGTTTGACTGTTTTTGTATCTGCACTGAGGTGTTAGCACACAAACTCTGTTGTGTCTTTGAGCTGTATAACTGCATGACTTGTACTGTGTCAGTGCAGGACACCGTGACGCCGACACACACACAGCTGTGTGGACTGTTGAAAATGAGTGTGTGCTTGTGGTGACGGTCCTGCTGAGTGTTAGTTTCTGTTTCTCAGATGGCTGTGAGGGTCAGTCCCTGCTGGCGGTGTCTCAGAACGGCCTCTCCCTGTCACTCGCCTCCCTCTTCTCAGGTATCTGCAGGCGGGACGGGTGGGCGAGGCTCCACCGCTCCACACAGACTGTTAGCTGTGGTGGTGCTCCTGCGAGGAAGCCGGTGGCTTCACTCCAAACTGAGAATTTCATTCTTTTAATGCCTCCTGCTAAAACCGTAACTCAGTAAGACAGTAAGCTAAACAGTAAGCTAAGGCGTAGTAGGATCTCAAAAATAGGCTAGATGGTGAATTAATCATGCAGTTGATATAAAAAAAAATTATTTTGGCAATTGATTCAAATTCTCAGTTGTTTCAAATGTCAAACGTTTGCTGAAATCTAAAGGTTTACTGCCTTTTTGCCATTTATGACAGTAAATGAAGAATCTTTGGGTCTTTGACTGCTGGTTGAGAAAAAGAAGCAAATCACTTAGGGCTCTGGAAAATTGTAATGAGCATGTTACACAATTTTAGGGATTAATCAATAATGAAATGATAATTAGTTGACTAAATAAACTCTTTAATGTGCATGACTGCATTTATGTGCACTTGAGGTCTTGCAGTACCAGAAGAAAGGGAATGGTGATGATGCGAAAGCCAGTTTTTTTTTACTAACTGTTTATCTTTTTTACTAAAATTTAACTTTTTCGATAATTTACTAATGTATTTAAACCCTGTTTTAAAAGGAGTATTCTGAGGACTCACTACTAGCTGTTTAATGATAATATAAGCAGTTCCGGACAGAGATTAGAAGTATGATGGACAAAAGGCAACGCAACATGAACCAACATGCCATTACTGGCACTGTGCAAATGTGCAAGTTCAAAATTGAGCCGATATCCAAACACCAGAATGTTTCATGAGATGATAAAAATCAACAGGAGATGTGTTCAGTTCCTGTATTCATTTAAACATTTTGAAGTTGGAAATGATGAGGCCAACTGTGTAAATTATTTAAAAACTGTTTGGCTATTGATTCGTTGTTCGTTGTGCTGAACTGGCCTTGTTCTTAAGATGACAAGATTAGTTTTCTGGTTTGGCCCACAAGTAACCTATGAGAACTGTTTCGATGCAAGGCAGGGACTACTGTAAATTCTCAGTTTGGAGACGAGCCAGCTGCCTCCTCACCGCAGCTGAACTGTGCACTTGGCTGTATTGTGTTGATGTTTGTTGCTTAGTGCTTCTGGGTTTTGGTGGTGCAGCAGGACAGATGTGCCTGTACTTGTTAGCGTTCAGGGTGGAGACAAGTTAACGCGCGTCATTCTGTTGCGACTGTAACTACAGGAATTATCCACTAAATTCATTCATCAACTTCAGTCACCCCATTATTCATTATACCACTCCAGTGAGAATGAGGTGTGATTGCTGTCACATACACTCCCTTACACATCGCTGCTCCTCTTTGAACAACTGGGATTCTCTGTTGTGTTCGTTTTTGTCAAAACGTGGCACCGAGAAAGTGCTGATTTTATTGGCCGCAAGCAAGCCGCTATGTCTGAGACATATATTATGAACATGGCTGCACCTAATTACGGTCGGACCAATATCACATTGCGATGCAGTATGAAACCAGACATGCTTGGGACTTTGGCTGTGGTAAAATTGTGATCTTGATAAAAAGGTTATGTTTTTCTGATTATATTCAACTGTCTCAGTTTTGTCAGATTAATGTTGAATGCCTCTCTCCAGCCTAATAATCCCAAATGATCTGTACTACATGACTGATTCCCTTAACCAAAACCCTTAAACCTAAACGAATTAAGCTAAACCTGAAATCATGTGTACGATTTGCATTTCAGTGCTGATTAGATACAAATTGTACTCTAACAGACTGCGTTCTCGCCTAATGCAAGTGATTAAATATTCCTCCTAATCTGAATGAATCTGCACTAACTGTGCTGCAATTACACCTCCCTCCTCTGGAAACAGAATCAATCTCTGTGCCCTGTCTGCTCTCATCTGCTTTTTGCTGTGGCAACTGATGAAAATCAGCCGGTGTCTGTTGTCTCACTAAACTGTAAATGCAAATGAAGTCAGATGAACGACAGATTATGTGAGATGATCCTCACACACTGTTCAGGCCACAATGATTAGTGTTTATCCAACTGTTAAATCATTTTCAAAATAATTCCAATTGGAGCAGTTTCTGTTTCACATAAATGACAAAGGACACTTGTTGAGCCGTGCAGCTCAGCTCTAAAAATCTTTGCAAGAACTTTGACTGATTATAACCCGGAACTGTTCTGAATCCAAACATTGTTTCAGTTGGTGATCTTCTGATAGAATGAAGCATTCATACAATAATTCACGCAGGCGTTCTCCTGTTCTACCAAACCTGTGCTGCTTATTGTCTTGGCTTACATGTTGTTTGTGGAGTGTGACAAGAAAATATGGCGGAAGTGCTCTGCTTCTGAATGTCCCTGGCTTTTATGCATGTTGTCTGCTAAATTACATTATTTGGGATCAGTGGGAAGAAATTGTCCTCTTGTATTTTTTCTCTCAAATGATTTTGTCTCAAAACACTGAATGCTGCTTAGCTGGAGCAAGTGGTGTCAAATTAACGCCATTCACCAGCCAACTGCTGCTTTATTTCAAACTCTACAAACTGGAGACTTTAGGTTTTGTTTTGCAAGTATTAGGAGTCTTTTGGTGTCCGGGGCTGGTGGATAAAAAGTCTCTTTTATTTTTACTTTGTCTTACAGATGCTGACATTAAGCGCAGCGTCAGCTCTAGCGGCAGGTCTTTTCTCAGCTCAGAGTCCATGTAAGTCACACAGCCACTTCCTGTTTTGCTTACTACTGAAAATAGATAACAATGTCATCTTTCAGAATCAGAATTCAACAGGCACTTAAAACCACACACCACTTACACTAATTGTCACTAATTGTCCTCTCTGTGTGTTTTCAGCTCTCCATCCTTCCTGCAGTCTAACTCAGCGGAGTCAGTAGCCATGGGTTTACTCAGGCAGTTTGAGGGCATGCAGCTTCCTGCAGCCTCGGAGCTCGACTGGCTGGTTCCAGAACACGACGCTCCACAGAAGGTACAACATCTCACCCAAACAGATCAGCAGTTGTCCACACATGGCACTCCTTGTGATCTACGCAACTAAACACACTCAACTTCTGCGTTCTCCCGTAGCTGCTGCCCATCCCCGACTCTCTGCCGATCTCGCCCGACGATGGCGAACACGCAGACATCTACAAACTGAGGATTCGGGTCCGAGGCAACCTGGAGTGGGCACCGCCCCGACCGCAGATCATCTTCAACATTCATCCCGCCCCCAAGTGAGTTCAAACCGAGTTTTACCTTCCCCTCAATGACTTTCTCACTTTCTATTTCTGTTCCTGTTTTAATCTGCTGTATTATTGCTGTCTTTGTTTTTCATGATACACATACATACATAAATATAGACAAATATTTGCTGATGAAAGGCAAATCACAGTGATCTTATGGTATTTTAAATGATGAAGTTAGAAGTTTTCTGGTATAGAAGTGATGGTGAGACTCTAAGTGTGATTATGTGACACCTCTCACAGTAACTGTATGGAGACAAAAAACAAGCAGAAATGTGAGACTTTGGTTTCAGGTTTCACATTCATGGCAAATACAGCTTAGATAAAAGGGCTTCCAAAAAGGGACAGAGAGAAACAGCAACTTGCTCTAAAAAGCGGGGAAATGTAATCTTAACGTTACGTATGCATTGCGTGATTTAAGCGCCAACATATGTTTGTTTTTCTTAGTAAATTGGCATAAAACTGTTAATGTACCTAAATATTGATCAGATGGTATTGATCCTGTGGGCCATGTCTAAAGTTGTGCGATGCATATTCCCTTAAATAAAGGTCAGAAGACTGTATGCTCTCTTTGTGCTACAAATATTACTTACATGTTTTGTTTCCCTGTCAGGAGGAAGATAGTTGTGGCCAAACAGAACTACCGCTGCGCTGGCTGTGGCACTCGCATCGATCCAGGTATGACCAGCAAACCCGGGAAACACGTGTTATTAATACTTACAATTTAACATATAATTAGTAGCATCAAAACACTGAATGTCTCATTCCTATTTAAAGTTTCAGTTTAATTTCACATGTGCAACTAAGACACTTGCTTTCCAACTTGACTAGCTGGCATAGAACTTGGTGTTTTCCCCTGGCATTTCCCTCTATGTGTGGAAATAGTATGCAGAGGTACTTTTCCTTTTTGTTCAAACAAATTAGCTTCAAAATCTTGTCTCTGCTTCCTGTCCACACTTCAGATTATATCAAGCGACTGCGCTACTGCGAATACCTCGGCCGGTACTTCTGCCAGTGCTGCCATGAGAATGCCCAGGCGGTGGTTCCCGGCAGAGTTCTGAGGAAGTGGGACTTCAGCAAATACTACGTCAGCAACTTTGCCCGGGACCTGCTGAGCAAGATCGCTGGAGACCCGCTGTTCAACCCAAATGACATCAACAGTGGCCTGTACAAGAAGAACAAATCTCTGGAGGCCGTCAGGGTGAGAAATATCACATTAACAAGATGGATGCAAATGTTTTGCTGTGTTAATTTCTTTTTAACATTGATTGGATGGAATCCCACCCTGATAACTAGTTTCAATTAAGTTTTAAAAAAACAATTTGCACAGTGGGTACAAGACTGCCTGACACATAAAGAGCCTTAAGTATTACAATTTAATCTTACAGCAATCCTTTCAAAGCTGTGACATGAGAAATATATTGCAAGTTTTTTTTGATCGTTACTCTATAACCACTAATTGAATCTATTTTAAATGAAATGGTACAATGCAACTTCTTTTCCTGTACGCCAATTTATTTTATTTTGAATTCAGAGCCTCTTATGTGTACAACAAAGTCATGCGTTTTGGCAGAATTGTGCTGAAAGAGCAAGCATACTCAGCGAAACCTTTTCATTTATGATACAGAGAGATAAACAGACAAGACAAAGCAAGTAGATTATGTTAACTTTAAAGTTTGTAACATGAGATGGCCGTTAAATGAAACATATTCCAACCCTTACCCCCAAAAGCCAATCGTTTGGTTTGTAGCAGCCACAGAAACATATCAGCCATTTTTTTAGTTGCGTGAACACAGGTGCACAGTTGAGATTCACCACAGTGCTGACTGATTTGGTGGCAGGAAGGAGCGGGTGCAGATGGACTTTTACTAAGCATGGAAGAGAAGGCTATCGAGCTCAAGCCCACTAAAGTCAAGCTGAAATGGAAAATTACCTTTTGATCATTACATGTTGTGCACCGATTTAACAATTTATGACAAAGGACAATTACAAATCAATTCATTAGTTTTTTGTAAATCAAAGTCCAGTCATGTCTTCTCTCTGTAAAACAAAATGTCACGTGCTTATGTAAGCTTGAACCAACCAAATTCAACCAATAATATCATGTCATCGACCATCAATCAATCTTCAACTATAAGTGGTCCTATTAGCTGAATAACATTAGGTGTAGGATGAGCTTGTGGCATCACATCACAGCACTTTGGATTGAGGGGAAAAAAAGTTTTAAACCTTGTTTTAAGGCAAAGTCGCCAAACCTTTTTAACAGTTGTTGATCATATTCTGCTGTTTTTATTATCATGGTAAATAGTGAAAGTAAAGTTATGGCCAAGGTGGCTGCTGCGAGGACTTTAGTCAGAATTGTCTTTAAAGGTGTGACAAGGCAGTTTATACCTACTAGCAAATAGAGAGAGGAGAATTGAATGTTTGCGGACCTCAGCCAGATGTGCAGGGACACTGAACACGGGGACACTTCCTGTTCCTTCCATCATGTATTAGACTGCGTGTGTCTGTCAGTGAACGTTAAAAGTAACAATGTGATGTTTTCTCCATGTTATTGTTTCAGGTTTTGAGGGTGCGGCTCTTTCACATGAAAAATCTCTTCAAGACCTGTCGCTTAGCTAAAGAGTAAGATGTCTGCTCGTGCAAGTTTGTTGATGGTGTACTTTTGAGCTTGAAGATTTTGAAATGGTTATGAAACTCAGTGTGTCTCTGTGTGTGTGTGTGTGTCGCTCAGGGTACTTGACCAGTTCGACAGCCTGCCAGGTCACCTGACCGAGGACCTTCACCTCTTCTCCCTCAATGACCTCACTGCTGTGCGCAACGGCGATCTGGCTCCCCGAATGAAAGAGCTGCTTAGACTTGGTACCATGCACGTAGAAGGCTGTGTGGTAAGATAACCATCCTTTTTAGATATGGAGTTTATCCAGTTATAGCAGTGATAAAATGCACAACTTTAATACAAAGTGAGCAATCATACAGTATTAAGAACTGCTGTAATGTCTGGAAATTACCAGACATTCCCATCTTAATCACATGGTGTTTTTTTCCTTTCACTTTGCCATGAACTTCCCCAGCTGTGCCAGGCAAAGGGCTTTGTGTGCGAGTTCTGCGGCAACGACAAAGATATCATCTTCCCCTTCCAGCTGAACAAGTGCCAGCGCTGCGAAGGTGAGCCCTCTCTGCTGGTGGCAGGCCTGGGCGGCTCACGAGCCCCCTCCCCCCGCCCCTTCTTTCCACTTACCTGGAGAGACTGGAAAATCTCCAACCCTCGTAGGCTCGCAAAGGCCCTCTCCAAAGACAGGAGAGAGGGAGAGGGAGGGGAGGAGGATTTAGAGAAAACTGTGAACCAGGAGGTGATATGTGGAGAGGAAAAAGGGGACAGAGCAGAGGAGAGGGAGGGGAGAGGGACAGAGTCGGAGAGGGAGGAGGAGACAAAGTGTGATAAAGAAGAAGAAGATAGAGGAAGGGTACATGGCAAAGAGAGGGCAAGGGGAAAGGAAAAAGTCAACTTATTGAAGGTTTTTCACATAGACAGACTGAAGAAGAGAATCTCTAAAGGAGACAGAAGTGACAGCGAAACATGGAGCAGTGTGGAAAGTTTAGATGATGTCGGACAAGAAAAGAAAGGACGTTGGAAGGTATCAGGGTTAGCGAGTCTTGCCAAAGGATTCTCAAGAAGAGATAGTGAGGATGAAGGGATAAAAGAAGTGAAAGAGGAGGAGGAAAGATTTTTGGACAAAGTGGAGAAAACGGGAACTAAGGAGGAAGGAAAATCCAGGAAGGAGGATGAGCAGAATGATGACATTTCAGAAAAAGGACAAACGGCTGAAACAGAAAAACCTGACGCAGTCGAGAAATTTACACTTACGAAACTGTTAAAACCTCAGCGGATGTCTGGTCTTTTCTCCAAAGGGAGGAGCAGGGCAGAGTGGGATAGAAGTGGGGAGAGTGATGAAAAAAGAGAGATTGATAGCGAGGAGGAAGAGCCAGCCGTCATCACCCGGACTACCTGGAGAGGTCGGAAAACTCGCAAAGCCTTGAGAGTAACCAAAGACAGAAAGAACAGGGAAGGGACAGAGATGGAAAGCAAGACAGAGAGTGGAGGAGAGAGTGCAGAGGTAGATGAATGCAGTGGGGAGAGTGGAGGGCAAGAGTGAAAGCAAAGTGTACAGTATTTCAAACGGCTAACCAAGTTATAGTTCACAAAAATTCTGAAAGTTTCATATTTAATGGATCTGCTGGATAACACTTATCTGATGACTTCAAGATTAGTTATGATCAAGAAAAGTCCACTCTTGTTTCCCATGTTTGGGAGTCTGTTCATTTCAAAATATTTTTCCTGTACGGCTGCACAGTTGCAACTGCACAGACAGCGCTGAATATTTTGGTAGATTAGCCAGTATTTTAAAAAAATTATTTTTTTTGCATTTACTAGTAAATAAGTGTTCAAGTAACATTAACGTAATTGTTCAGTATTTTGAAAAATATGCTCAATAGGTTTGTCTTTACGATAGATGTGACGCTCGAGCTGGTTAGCTTAGCTTAGCCTAAAGACTGGAAACTACAGGCTGGTTCTGTCCAGAGATAACAAACAGGATCACTAATTGGCAGGTAATATCTTGTGTGATTAGTCTGTGCAAAAATCCGTAATAATAGATCATCGGGCTGTTTGACGGGAAGCTGTGCGCTGTACTGTTTCCTGCAGTGACATCCTTGTGGTTGTAGCTTCACTTTCAGCAGAGAGATATGAGAGTGAACAAATCTGCTTATTTCCCTTAATGCTGGAAGCGTTCCCTTTTAAGTACGAGAATCAAACGAAACTCAACTCGTGCAGTCCTACCTCTCTGTGATTCTGACTCCCTGATTTGTCACTGTTCTCACACATTTCAACGAATCTGCTGGTTTGAAACATTTGGCACACTCCTTGCACTTTGGTGGTGTTGGTTTTTCTTGTATTTCTCCTTCATTGCTGACTGATGCACAACTGGTGGAGGGTAGATATTTGGCAGCTGTTTGGTGGCGGACGCCTCTGGCTTTATTTCTGTTGGTGTTGTGGTGTAAAAGCTTGATAACGGAAACTGAAGCTGTCACCAGTGGTTTAGTTTCCTGTCTTTGGTTCTCAGCTCTGTGCGGCTTTTTGACTCGCCCACAGGGACGATAAATGATTCCTGCGTGTTTTGTATCGCTCATGAACGTTTACATTTCAGTTTGCTTTGGACGATTGTATGATTGGTCTGTTAAACCTGTTTGCCTTGAACCAGTGGAGGAGCCTATTTGTATTCCAACCTCACACTACTGTAGCTGATTCTTTCGCTCTTTCTCCATCTGAGAGGAGACGTGGCCTGTTGTCTCGCTGCCTCATCTGTGATTGTTTTTAAAGCCATTTTTTGTTTTTTTATTTATATTCTTTATATTCTTTATTGAAGGAGGATTGTCTTATTATGTGAGCTGATCGACTGACTGATATGTTTCAGAATGAATGTGTAATTTATGCTTTTATTTGCTTTTAAATCTGCCTGCTATTTATTTAAGCTTCATCTTCATGTGAACATGAAATAAACACCATTTCTGAATTTGAGTTTCCTGTCATTTCATCAACATTTCATTACATTTTAAGAAAAAAAAAAAAAAATCACAACTCATAACTATCAGTTGGAACAAGTTAAGACACAGAAGAGTTTTAAAACACTCTAGTGTCCTCCCTTAGGTAGAATGGGACGAGTCTGAACAGGTTTAGAGGGGTGTGTGTTTCTCAGGATATCAGCTTTCTCTCACACCTGCGCTCCCTCTGCCTTGCCGCCTGCAACGTCTCTGCCTTTTATACTTCCCTTCTCACCCTCCCTCCCTCAGGTCTGATTGTGATTGGCTGAAACATTGCATGTCGCTGTCAGTGAACTGGTCAAACTGGTTAACCTCTGTGAACACTGTTGCATTGTTTGGTTTAGCGGATGAGAGCTGTAAATACTGTTATCTTCCTCGGTGCGGTGTAAATGCTTTGTGTTGTCACATCACTGACTCTTTTCTTTCCTCTTCTCAGAGTGCCACGCTTGTTACCACCGTAACTGCTTCCGGGCAGGTAAAGACTGCCCCCGATGTCAGCGGCTGGCGGAGCGGAGAGAAAGGATGGCGCGCAAAAACATGGAGGAGCAGGAAGACGAGGGCGGCGGGTGACGTGTGGCTGGTAACAGAAGAACCTCAGAGATTAAAAGAAGATGAGCACAATGCGACCATGATTGTAGTGACTTGACCGCCTCTCTTTCCGTTCCAGTCCTCTCAGACCTGGGTGACAATACTCGCTGCAAACAGATGTTCTGACCTCAGTACATTGCCAGATGTGCAGGTTTTACCTGCGTCAGGGCATCAGGTGTGTTGGTGCCTTCAACAGGAACATGTCTAATGTTGATTTTCAGATGCATTCAGTAGAAGCTAAGCCCCTTTCACACATGCACTTTACTCTGTGAGTACAGGCAGTTTTTTGTGTCCAAGTTCTATTTGAATTGGACATTTTGTGGGGTTGAATTTCTATGAAAATGAAAAAGTAGCTCAGGTTCCACAGTTAAATATTAAGAATTTCTTAAAGGAAAATTCAGCAGCTTGACTTTGGTTAATTCTCAATATTTAATTCTTTAAAGTATTTATTTAATTGGATTTCCTTGCTCATAACAAGTATTAATGTTTTTTTATATACATTGGCGACACCTAGTGGCAGTATCAAAAAAGTCATCACGCCAGACACCAATTCCCCGTTGCGCCAGTTTTATTTTATTTTGTGTCATTATTTTCCACCTTTTGTTTGAGCACTGAACAAAACTGAAAATCAACACTGAATTGTTCCGCATGAGAGAGTGTGAATGACAATATCCCCCGCCTTACGGAGGGTATTTGACCGCAGTCATGTTGCAGTTACATTAAAAGTCTTGGCACTTAGTTCCTCTGTTGTAAAACTTACATATTTCAGATTGAAGTCGATCAAAAAAGTAAGTTTCGACTATTGTACCCAGGTGTGATATTTCTCCTTCCTACAATTGCAGCTTTTGGCAACTGCTTCAACTCTGGTGATTTTCTTGGCTACTGGCTTAGCTGAAGTTTGTTTTGTGACCTAAAATGGCAGGATCTATTTTTTTAAAAGAATCAAATAGTCAGTAAAATCTTAGTTTTCATTTTATGATTTGACTGGTTTTCAGTGCCGATACTGTATTTGAGCAACCCTGTCCTTTATGTCGAGGTGTTTATTTTGATTTGAAGATTTTTAACTAATCATTTAGTTTCCCTGCTCCTTACTTGTTTTAAGCTATTTTAGCTGCGCTTATGTGCCTCTGGGACCAATGAACTTAGACTGGAGGAGCGAGAAGAGTTCCATTGGAAATTTAGATTTATAGAGTGACTGGACTTCAGAAAGAGGTTTCAATGTCAGTGCTGCAAATATTTTAAACAAAACTGCAAATGCACCGTTTCTGTGCTGCTTTGTGTGTGTGTGTGTGTGTGTGTGTGTGAGTGTGTGTGTGTGCGTGTGTGTGAGTGTGAGTGAGTGTGAGTGTGTGTGTGTGCGCGTGTGTGTGTGTGCACATGTCTACCTGCTGTACATGCAGCCATGCACAGGTGGTTTGCACCAGCCTAATCAGCACTTGCCTGTTTTCTAATGTTGTGCGTTTTGGAACAATAGAGAGAGAAAGAGAGT
>CAEMYA010000103.1:2784943-2847167 GCA_903131615.1 Diplodus sargus | reverse complement strand
ATATTCATACATACATATATTCTTGGTGCCGTGGAGGTTTTATAAAATATTTTTTTAGGGTGTAGAATCTCATCATATCATATGATGATATAAAGTGATTAGATAAAATGTGTTATAGAGGCTATTTTGCATGGATACGAATACAGGTGTGCCTTGAGATTTTGACCTGCACGTCGCTGTGCCTTGGACACCAAAAGTTTGAAAACCATTGATCTACAGGTTTGACTGAAAAAGGTTCAAATCCAACAAAGCAATGGTACCATATCTGTTAGCTCCAAAGCTACTAAAGAGAATGTTATTGCAGACTTTAACTGAGATGGACAATCTAAAAATGTTTTTCATTACATTTTCAGTAGCAGAGATAAAAATGCTTCAGCCAAAAAGTAAACTGCACAATAAGTCCAAACAATAAAGGAGTGAATGAAAGGAATCATTACCTGACAATAAGAGTAAACCTGAGAGGATGCTGACTCTCTGCTGAGACGAACTCATGCTGGATGTTTCTTGAAGGACCAACTATTCTCCAACACTGCCGATCAAATCATGTGTAATGCAAAAGCAGAGATAGCTCCTACCAGCAGAGGAAAGACACACACTTGTTTTTTGCCACTTAGCAGGACACTGAAACGACTAAACCTCAATTCTCTGGAGACTTGCACTTACCTTAACCGGTTCCACTACATGCCTAAATCCAACCCATAACACGATTGTCACTAAACACTTAAAAAGAAAATGAGTCTACAAAATGTAGTTAACTTGTAGACCCACATGATAAAGGCGACCTCATAATGCGAAAGTATGTTTTGTCTCCACAACACGATAAACTACAAAAGTACTTATACACAGTCACATGCAGATTGAATCTCTGCGAATGAAGACATAACAGGCTGCTCATCTAGTTGCCCCGTTAACCAGCAAAATTGTGGTTATATTTGACTTATTAAGTAAAACGCAAACCTCAAGTAAAAAAAGGAGCTTTTCACATTTTTACATTGACAAGATGTTTCTATCCTTTTGAGGAGATTCTGTTCTCGTGAATAGAAATGCAAAACACAAAATTACAGTATTCACAGATGGATCATAAACACACACACAGGACAACACAGAACCTGTTGTTCCACACCTCCAGTAACCACTCACCCATTTTATTTTTCAACACCTCCACCCGTGGGAGTTAGACATTTGTTCCGTACTCCAGGGCTGTTTGCTGCTCTTGTTTTTTATTGTGTTGCTGATTTTAAAACCTGTGACTCTGTGATCAACAGTCAGCATTAACTGTTTAATAAATGCTGGTCAAAGGGTAGAGGCCGGGGTCTGGTTTACAAGTGGGGGTAAAAATAGAGCATGAGATCTGTTGTCGTGACGAGGGGGCTGAGCGTGAAGGTGAAGCTCTCATTTGACCAGTTTATCAGTCCCGAACACTTTTGTAGTGGGGCAGCCTGCACGTTTCACCACTGGAAGGTCGACCTAGAGGGCACGTCATCGTGTTCTCTCAGCCTGGTCTCAACAAATGACATGTTCACAACACGGCAATGTCTTAAGTCATTCATCAGATTGCATTTTTTTCTTTTTTCGTTGCATAGTCCACATTCAGCCACACTACGTAGATTTGTGGGGATATTTCCAACCAATTCTGGGATGACAAAAAACAGGTGTTTCTAGACCTCCTGACATCTCCTGTAGTATTTGTGGCGACACAAAAACCGCTTGGTCAGGGTTAGGAAAAGATCATGTTTGTCACAAACGTTGTTCGGGAATTGCTCTCCTTAAACATCACCTGTGGTCTCAAGCTTACAAAGGACAACACAGTAGTGTTTTCTCGTGTAGACGAGATTATCAGAAAAATCGTTTTGGTATTTTTATTTCATTTCTCTTTTCGTCACAAACAATCACGCACAGTACAATTTGTTCTCTGCATTTAACCCATCCCTGAGGAGCAGAACAGCGTCGACTGTAAGTCTACACGCTTGTTGAACCTTGCAAATATTTGCTGCTGAGCTGGCTGAAAAAGAGAGGAGTCAGCAGGAATTTCTCTCCGATATTGGTTTCAGATAGTCACTGTAAACAAGATCATTTTAAATAAAAGAACATTAAAATAGATTATAACAGAGGCCTCACGTATTTCTGTCAAATATGTAAGTTAAGTAATGTGACAATGCTTGTTAACAGATTCTAACTGGTTTTATTTCAGCCAGATGATGATAATAGTAATGAAGCTGGTGGATATGAAGAGGATGTAGAGGAGGAACAGCAGGCGGTCTATGATGAGGCCAACCTGGATCCACTCCTCTGCACTCTGGCTTCCACTCATGTGCCGCTGCACCTGAAGGTTGAGGGCCTCGAGGTCTCTGCCCAGGCTCCTCAGCTCCTGCAGGGCCTTGTCCTCATCCAGTGGCCCCTTCTGCTCCGGAGCCTCATTGTTCTCTTCCACCAGAGAGGAGACGTTTATTTCTGTTGTGGAGGACATGAGGTAGAAGGTGATGCCAGCTCTGACACCTGAGCAAAGATCTTCTAACGCACATGTCTGCGTGAATAGTCTTGCTGGTGTTAAACCACATTTCAGGTCAGACATCGTACCTTGAGCAGCAGGATTTTGGATGACCGTGGCCTCCTGCTCTCCGGGTTTTGGAGGAAGCCAGACCAGGCGACCCAGGATGTTGAGAACAAACATTCGGACCCAGCGGGGGACCGGAGAGTAGTGAGTGGAGCCAAACAGCAGGTTGGTGATGAGGATGGTCTCCAGCAGACTGGCCACCATCAGAGCCAGGCACAGACACAGGAAGACATCTGGGACAATAATAACACATGCTCTCTCGCGATCAGTGTTTACAAAGCTGCTTCACACAAATACAAGTCAAACTGGCGATAGACGCGTTCTCCTTCAGCTTGTCATTATGAAGTAAATGTTGATGGCATACTCGGAGGAAAACAGCAACAGCCTCAAAGTACTGGGTTAACTCGCACTGGTAACGTCAACTTACTCATAAGAGGTATTCTGTCTCCGGTGACGGGCAGCAGGTCGTTCATTGTGAGCAGGAAGACCGTGTAGCCCAGGATGAGGGTCATCTTGAAAAAGGAGCGGTCGCCGCTGTGGGGAGACAGCAGGAAGCTGAACAAGTCCACTGTGATGAGGAGGCAGCTGGGGATCAGCAGGTTCACCACGTAGAGCGTGGCCCGACGCTTCAACGTGATCTGCAGCGACAGAGTCGACAGCAGCTGGTAAACCTCACCTCTCATTTCTCTGGTGCTAATGGCGATGTAAATTTATGGCCAGGTTACATTTAGAATCTTTGGAATCACCCTTTAGTCACTCCGGAGATTCAGACCATTTCTTAACTGATGCCAGGCTGAGGGAGCAGCATACTTAGATGTACTTTTACCTTTAGGACTTGAGGGACAGTTAGTAGAAATAAATCCTGAGAGCGAAGGCCCTTACCCCCTGGGCTTTTTTGAAAGATATGGTCTTGTTGGTAAAAGGGAAGCAGACCAAGAATATCATGGAAAATAAGAATACGCCAATGGATGAGTCTATGACTGGACAAGACAGTCTGTATATATGTGAGTCTGTATCAACAATAATTGTAAGCCACTGAAATAGTTTATATTTTGCATGGTCATTGATTCATATTTTCATTGTTTTCTTCAGTCTCACTCCCAAAATTCTTTATGTCCAAATTATTGAATAAACAAATGCTAAGCTTAGCTGAATCCCTTGTTTTTCAATCACTTTTCAGAAGACTGTATTAATGTGTGTTGTGTTGTGTGGTTATAAGGTCACAGTCTAAATTATTTCCTTACAAAAAAGCGAACAAATTGGTAATCCTCTCCATCCGAGGCTGGGGTATGTAATGTCTCAGCTGTGAGTCCAACTAGGTACCACTCCCCCAGGGTCACCATCTCTTTTTTAGATAACTGTAAGATTTCCTCTGCAGTTAACCTATGGCGAATCTCCATAGCAGACACTGAAAGGAAAATATATTATAATTAAAGCCCTGGTGAGGTTTAACCCTTTTAAATGACATGATTTACAAAGTACCAATCTGCAACATTCAACTTCACAGAACGTGTGTTAAAAAAGATGCGACAAACATCTCAGTCCGTTAATCTCAAGTATGGTTGAAGCGCAGTTAACGGATTCGGATCGGTTTCTACTTACTGCGGAGAAAGTAGGAGTTGAAGGTGTAGCTGCAGTTCTGGGTGTCGAATGGAAACGTGTAGATGTCAAGCCTGCAGGAGCTGACCACTCTGATGGGCTGTCTATCAAGCACGAAGCCATCGTGAAACACATAAGTGTACGGGACAAATGGAGCTGAGTTCTGCTCCATACTGCAGGATGAGAAGAGACACAAAACCCAGTGAAAATGAAACACGAGACAGTGATGTGTATAAAGTGAACAAGCAGCTGAGCCTGCACTGCTCTACAGAGAAGACAGTGCTCACAATTCATTGATGACCACATCTGGTACCCAGAGCAGTTTTCGTGAAACTGTAATCCATGTAGAACCGCACTGTTCTGGGTCCCATTCGACAAACTCGTTTCTCCATGTCTGCAAACAATGTGAAAATTTCATTTCATGATTATCCTGATTCCCGATATTAACCCATTTGTCATCAAAATATTCCTAAAACGGCAAAAAAAACAAAACATACTGTGATCACTTAAACCTTACGTTTTGTAAGGAAACAAATACTTGTTATTGTATCACAGATAGGACACATTTTATTGTGAAAAACCATCAAAGACTTTTGATCTTGAATGTTTGTTGAGCTTCTCCGCCTTTTCAAGTCAATTATGGGAGGATGGTCAATATTATCTCGAATCACGATATCCTGAAAATTAAAATTCACCGTTTTTTGTTAGTAGGATCAGTGATAAAACCTTTTATTGTTCCATCCCTACTACATACAGAGTTTTCAGGTGGTCAGGGTTGTCTGGTTGTCCTGATGTATTAGCTCTTTAGCTCAGATGGTCCCAGAGATGAACTGCTGCGATGTTGTCTGTTACAACTTTTTTTGTTAGATTACATCAGGCAGTATCGGGTTTCCTTTCATATTCTATTGATTTACCGTGAAGACATGATCCAAAGTCTAAATCTAAAAGACAACAGTGAAGTTGATTGTAAGGCAAGTACTCACTAAATCTTGCCAGATATATGTCGTCAGGATTTGCGCCTTTTCATCCTGGAAAAAGAACCAACATTTGGTTGTGTGTATTGCCTCTTTACTGACATTTTCACCATTAAGAAACTACAACAGATGAACTGCTCCTGCTGGGCGACATAATCGCAGTGAGTTTGTACGCAGACAGAAAGCTGTTAAAAGACATACAATGAACCGGTTATTTATGAGTCTGCACTTTGAAGCAGTGTTGCCTAGCAGCGACTTTGTTTTAGGTTAATGTCGGTTCACTTACCACTCCCAAAATGCTGTACATGATAAAGTCGACGCTGACGAGGGTGGGGGTCGACGTGTTCATGACAGGTCGAATAGAGCTCAGGGTGAAGACCGGTCTCAGAGCTTCAAGCAAGGACGGCTGGTCAGGTCGAGAGCAGTTCAGCATTAAGGAGTTGCACGGAGCTAAGGAGAGAAGAAGTAATGTGCCATCATAATTATAACAGTAGACTCACAGTGGCTGCATCAGCAGCAAGAATGTCACAAACCCCAAACTGTATAGTCCCAAATGTACTTAATCAAATGATTAAAAAGTTGGTTTTGCATAATATGTCCCCTTTAAGTACAGTATGCGTTCTTCTTGAAAGTAAGACTTTGCAATGTTTTTCAGTTTTTCATTATCACTTATTGTTTCTGGAGATAAACATTGTTTTTCATCAAACCACTCAGAAGGGCCCCAATTCTTTCTGTGTCAATCCTGTTTTTAACATGACATTATATAACAATACAATATACCGCATATGTATTTAACTAGTCGTAAATACATATATATATGCACATCACTGTATAGGCACTGTACTCACCATGCATGAGGACAGAGATGAAGATGAACAGAAGCTTAGAGGGCTTGACTTTCAATGGGCGGCACTAAAAAGCAGTGGCGGAAGAAGTATTCAGATCCTTCACTTGAGCAAATGTATGAGTACCACACTATGAAAATACTCCACTACAACTAAAAGTCCTGCATGAACGCCGTTATTACAAGGAAGTAAGAAAGATCAGCACAATTAATTTTGAGCACCAAAAGCAAAATTACTCCCTCTGTAGAAAATTGGTCCCTGTGTTTTACTAATATATGTCTTGTTTTTGGATTAACCTTACTGCTGCATTCATGTGTTTGCTACATTGCGCCACGGTAGATGTTTAGTGTCGGTTACTATCTAGTATTGAGTAGTTTGATCTAAATCATTGTGTCATATTTTGTAAGATCATCATACATTTGTAGTCACCAAGGAAACCAGAAGTTTTCCGGCTAGTCCAAGGTGGGTTGAGTTTATGCAGCTGAAGAAGGAAACATAATCTTCCAGTTTAGTTAAATGTAGTTAAATAAAAGTATAAAGATTCATAAAATGGGAATACTCAAGAAAAATCCACGAACCTTGAATTTGTGATTACAGACATTTGTTAATGTACATAGTTACATTTCATCACTGCTAAAATCAATAAAATCAGGTTGAAAGTGATCGTTAATTTGAATGGCGTGCTGGTGGTACAGACTTACTGCACTTTAAGAGATGATATGTAATATATGTACATTCTCACATATGCAGCAGTACTTCCCAAGACCTGTAAACACACTTTAATGTGTGAAATTGGTGGAGTTGCCCTTTAAATGTGATCTAACAGCTGAAGAATTTCTAGGTTCAAAAATGTTTCTGCACAAGTTGAGTTCTGCACAATCAGACAGCTAAATGCAAGATATTTTTTCTAATCACATGAAGTGTTAATCTTCATTATGAAAACATGTTTTCTACATAGAATAAGCTTAGTTATTGCAAGTGGCCACATACCATATATTTGATCAAATTTGGGATACAAGTTACACTACATTGCCCAATGTATGGAGATTTCTGTTTACAAGGCCATTTGCCTCCATTCAGGAAGTTGCATTCACTTATATTTAAGCAAAGAGCCCTTTAAAAACCTCAGCCCCCTAAAAACCTTGTGGTGGTTTTGAAAGCTGACCAGAACCAGGACTTATCTCCCAATATCAGTGTCTGATCTCAATAAATCTCTGCAGCCAGGGCATACAATGATTAGATTGGGTGTCAGTTTATAGTAAAGTGTAGCCTTTTCAGTGTACCAAATGATTATTTTTGTTTGTGTGTGACTCCACAAATGTTTGTTGTTGATCTTTAAAACTGGTCTTAAAGTCTAAAAAGATCTGATGACAGCTGCTTATTTATTACGCATGGTTCAGTTGCTCTGATCCTGTTGCCTGTGGACCGGACGTGATTTTTATGTTTGAAATGAATACCAATCGAACGCTGAATGAATTTTTTCAAGTGATTTTATTTTGTGTACAACGGTTTTCTCCATTTTCTGACAGGCACAATATAACAAAAAAATCCTTAAAACTACATCTTGCCAATGTAGAAGAGCTAATTTAATGTGCAATAGCAATAACATGGGATAATGATAATGATAATACAGTAACGTTAGAGTATGTATGAATGTCTTGGCTCCAAACAAAGAAATTGTCTAAACACACAGCAATATTCTCGCGGACTGATCAAACAACAAACATTTGAGTCACTAGCTACACAAATGGAGCTCTTCACAACAGACAGCGGTCGTCTACTGACTGTATGAGTTGGACCAGATTATCATGATGGTAATGAAGCTGACTGAGATGAAGAGGATGTAGACGCCGAACAGCAGGCGGTCAATGATGAAACCCACCTGCGTCCACTCCTCCGAGCTCTTGCTGTCCCCCTGCTGCTGCTCCACCTGGAGGCGGATGGCCTGGAGGTCCCTGCCCAGGCTCCTCAGCTCTTGGACGGCCATGCTGTCCGCCGCTGACCCCTTCTCCCCTGGAAGCCCGCCAGCAGCTTTTTGCTGTGCCACCACAGTGTTGAGTTTCATGTCCCGCTCTTGAGGAAAAAAAGTTTGACGTCTTTTCAAAATCAATTCAGAAACTACTGCCGTTAACCAACTGATCAGCTCCTCTAAATCAGTCATTTGTAATCTTACACTCCTAAGTTTCCACTCACTCACCACAAAACTGTTTACCTGAACCCTTCGGTTCTTTAGTCTTCCGGGGCATGCAAACGAGAAGGGCCAGAATCTGCAGAACAAACACTTGGACCCAGTGAGGGACGGGGGAGAAGTTAGCAGAGCCGCTCAACAGATTGGTGACGAGGATAGTCTCAAGCAGACTGGCCACCATCAGAGCCAGGCAGAGAGAGAAGAACACATCTGTCAAAGAGAAAGCAAGACAAAAAATAAAAAAAGTTTGCACTGTCAGAGAGTGTTTTAGGTCTTACTGTGTAATCAACAGGTGGACAGCTGCTTACGTCAAACACTGAAGACGCATATGCAGTCCAAACATAACTATGGACATGAAAATCATGACTGCAGCCAAATTTAACACATTCTACAAGCCCGAAATCTGCCAATTTCCCAAATTTGCTGCAATGAAAATGTGTGAACTGTAGACACATTCCACATCTCGTGTGCAGGTTGAAACTGACTTATGAGCGGTATAGTGTTTCCAGTGATGGGCAGCAGGTCGTTCATGATGAGCAGGAAGACCGTGTATCCCAGGATGAGGGTCATCTTGAAGGAGGACCGGTCCACAGCCTGAGGGGGCAGCAGGAAGCTGAAGAGGTCCACTGTGATGAGGAAGCAGCTGGGGAGCAGCAGGTTCACCACATACAGGGTGGCCCGGCGCCTCACTCTGATCTGTGAGGGGGAACAGTAAATAAACACTTTGTCAGGTAACTTCTCTGTGCACACCTGGTGATGAAAGAGGGTGTAACTCTAGATCTTCTGATATGACATGAGAATAGCGATCATGCATCGTATATACTCGTAACACAGTTATATACCACAAGCCAAATAATGATCAAAGGAAACATCCAATTTTATTTTCAAGTTAGGACAAAATACTCCAACGCGCTGTCCTCTTCACTTGCAATCAGGAAGAAACAACATGATTTAGGAAAAATAAATCAAAACAGAGGTAACTGTTTTTTGAAAAATTAACCCTTCACTCTCAAACCTGAGCCTGAAATGCAATTCACAGCTCATTAACCCCAATTTAAAGACGTTACAATCAAACCTACATTAAATACGAGCTCATCGATGTGTGGACCAGTGGAAGAACTTGTAACGCTTTTGTGGGAGGTGATGTCCATGAGCTGCCACTCCCCCATGGTGGTGATCACCTGCTTGGAGTACTTTGTGATGTTTTCTGCAGTCTTCCCCAGGAAAATTTCTATGTCCGTCGCTGGGGAGAGAAGAACAGAGCATTGTAATGAAGTTGAGGGAGATACAAGCGCAGATCCATGTTACATTGTGCATCAACAATCAAGGCCTTTAAAGACGTGGCATATTTGGTGAGTGGGTGCCTTACAATAGTGGAGGTAGGAGTTGAAAGTCAAAGTGCAGTTCTGTATGTCGAAGGGGAAGGTGTAGATGTCGAGGTTGCAGGAGCTGACGACTCTGACCGGTTTAGCGTCGTGTATCGCCCCATCGCTGTACAGGTACACATACGGGACTTTGGGGGCTGTGTTTTCATCCATGCTTCAGGACGGGGAGAAAGTAGAGGAGTCATCAGGGTCAGGTCCTCAAAATGAGGGCATGGCGACTTAATTAATAAGTAATAAAGCCATTGTGAGTCCTTAAAGTATTTATTATCACTTAACTATGGTTGTTGCAGCTGACTGTCTTTGTATTGCTATTATAAGCCAAACATTTACACACGTGTTCATATAGTTCTTAAAATCTATGTTTATTAGGTTATCATAAACACTTACACAGTCTTATTAATGTTAATAATCTTCTTGTAAGGACTCATCACCTATCGAAGAATGGTTATCACAGGATCCTTGTTTTCGAGCATTACCCCAAAATTCGGATGCAGTTGCAAAAAAATGCAGTGCAGTGGAGTATAAAACATCGTCAGGGATAACAAGACAAAATCAAGGATGTAGTTTATCTCTCCACGATGGAAACAGCAGTGTCGCTTTTGTTGTTTCCATGGGATTTGTTGACAGTGAGACAAATATAGCATATTAGCTTTATCCCTCAACATAGATGTATCGCAAGAGCATGTTGAGATGACTCTATTGTACAGTACAGCACACACAGCGGATGGTTTGATATGGTCAAGTATGATGGAACTCACAATTCATTGATTACAATGTCTGGCACCCAAAATTTGTTTCTGGGAAGAGAAATCTTATTGGTGCCGCACTGGACCGGGTCCCAGCTGACATACTCGTTCACCCACCACTAAAACAACAACAAGCTGGTGTAAATGCACAGAAAATGATGTGCCATGCCATCACATGATGCCCAATTTGGAAATAATGATGGACGATTGCAGTACTTACATAATTTAGCCAAAGGAAAGTGATCAGGAGTTGAGCCTTTTCATCCTGTGAGACAAGAAAGGTTTTTTTTTTTTTTTTTTATAATGTATTCATTTATTTATTCATTTTTATGACGACACAAATCCTTAACGGAGTCTCAGTGGAGCACGACAACATAAACGAGTGATTTAATCAGCTGGTTTAATTCAGGTTATATTTAATTGAAAACAGAACTATAGATGGTGTTTTCTTCTCTGACGACAATATCAAATATAACTATGTATAATATTACTAGTATAACTAAATGATACATTTATAAAGCTAATCCTGGTTAAGAAATGATCAGTAATTTACTAAAAAAAAGCTGTACATCTGAAGCATTTCAGAAGTGGCCTGTACTCGTGCAAAATAACCAGAGGCACAATGCATCAACCACTCGTACTTATCTGCTGAGAGCTGGACATACCACTCCAAGTATACCGTACAAGGTGAAGAAGGTGCTGACGTTGGTGGGGGTTGTCATGTTCATGACGGGTCGTATGGAGCTCAGATTAAATATGGGGGCCAGAGCCTTCAGCAGGGCCGGTTGGGTCGGCTCGGAGCAGTTCACATCAATGGCACCGCACAGAGCTGACGAGAGGATTCAAACATTAAAAATCCATCCAACAATATGCTGTTCATGCACAGCAGACCCAACACTCAAAATGTGGATCATCTCTCATGTGCTTCTTTAATGCACAAAACACTGGGATATAAATCTTCTGGTATCTTGCTTACAATATTGCACATACATTGCAGTATAAATTCCTATGCACCTTTTCAGGTTTGTTACCTTGTTGGTTGTGATTTCTGAGAAAACCTTTAGATGTAAGTAAGACCTTCTGCATAGTTTTCAAAGTTGTGCCGGCCAAAAAACTTACCTGGCAGAAGAATGAGAAACACGACCAGAGTGGGCCGCACTATAAGCAACTAAAAAAAAGAAAAGAAAAAGTGTTCTAAGTTAAAGAGAGGATTTAATATTATTTATGTATATGTTTATTTATATGTACCTTGAGAAGATACTTTACCTTCTCTGTAGTGTCCTTGGATGTCATGATGTCAGCACGTCTCTCTACAGATGTCAGATGAAGTTACTTCAGAATCTGTAAAGGACAAAGAATAATTACCACAATGCATTTTGGGAACATTTACTTTAGGTTGTCACCTGTATGAGTAGATACGGCATCTAAAACTACGGACACACAGCTAAAGCATGACCTCCACTTACCTTGCGATCCAAGTCCTGCAAGACTAAATGCAGCTTCGGCGGCCAAAGATATACTTAGTGCTGCTGTAAACCGAGCGTGATGTGGACAAACCCCCTGGCAAATTATGTGGGAAACGGAAAATTCCTCTAGGCGGCTACTTTCCCTGCCAGTGGTTTCATACAAAACGGAGACAAACCTCGGTTAAGGTGTTGAACCGCGGCGTGTGACCTGCAGATGGTGAACATCGACCACAGCAGCATCGGGGTCACACCTGCTGGATGTATGCAAATAAACTGTGGATGGCCTGTGAGAAACAGGTGTCCTCCGGTGTCACACCGAGCCTCCCGTCTGCCACCCTTTTTACATTTTATCAGAATTAAACAAGTTACATAACTTGGCTTCAAGCAACCTTTGTTTATATAACATACCTGCTGGTATCCGGTAAAGAACTTAGTGTTGACTGAAAATGTACAAAAACAGTCAATTTCATCCCCTCATGTTGTAATTATATTAGGAGGGACACTTTTAAGCATTCATTGCACTTGTGGTCCTGTCAGCCACAAGCAGGGAAGCACAAGAGTCGTGGTCTTTAATCTGTAATAATAGCTACATACTAAGAAATATATATTCTGAATAAACAAGCTGTTCTCAGAGGACAATAAGGTCCCCTGAACACTGTTCAAAGCTAGAAAGGCAGAGTCTGGCACATATAAACAAAATAAAACAATAGGAAACTGTGTTGTCCTTTAAGGTCAGTTTGTTTATTCAGTCCTTGAAACAAATAGAATCTGTTTATTTCAGTGAATCTTGCACCTTTAATAAAAAGTATTCTGCTGTTCACAGATCTGAGTGCAGTGGTGACTTTAGAGTCTGTTGGGGTGGAAGGCAGAAATTCCTCGGGGCCTCTGCTATAAATAATGTGTCACCAATGAAAAATGTATGAAATCCAAACCTTGTGTTTTTTCCATGCTCACATTAGTAGAATTTTCATATATAGAGCTAAAAACCAGAACAACTAAAAGTCCCATTTGTAAGAAAATAGTTTTTTGAGTCTCATTCCCAACGCTTGGGGAAGGTAGGACGGGTCTGCCACCATCCCAAAGTGTAGATTATTGACAAGTTCTTCCTTCAAAATCTTTATTTATATCTTTATTTATAATGAGGCCAGTGATCATCAACACATAAAGTGTTGAATGGCACCTTTTGGGAGGTTTAAGAGGGTTTATAGCTGTCATTGCTAAATGTGATAACATGAGTGGCCCCTTTTCTCAAATGTCCTTAGTGGGCCCAAAATCATAGCCTGGTTCGCCTCTCCTGATTGTGTGCCTCTATCTTAGGAACTCCATAATACTGCTTAGATGTTGTGCTCAGATTACACAACACTTGATTTGCTCATAGATATTGTGCTCTGGTAAGTTGTCCTGCCAATAGAGGGTGCTGCTGGTGAAGGTACTACTGTTGTGGACAAGAGGGGAAGAAGAGCAGCATGTGTGTGACAGGAAATACAGATGGAGCTGTCTGGCTGAAAACCAGTTGTATTTAAATACTAAATGAATGACACCAATTTATTTGAGAACAGAAAATACCAGAGTCTCCAGTTTATTGCTTGTCACCTGTGCTTTATTAAGCTTTATTTGCTTATATATAGAAGGCTTGTTTAATGTATTCAGGCAGGCAAATTCATGTTTTCAATTCAACTGAGTGCCAACAAGAATATTATAAGCATTGATTATTTCATATCATAGAGGAAGCTAATGCAGTAAAACAGAGTGACAGGAAGGAAAGTCAACAATTAGTATTACAATATTAGTTTAGGCATATATTTTAACTGAAACCCTTGATTTAAAAAAAGAAACAACCTTTGAAGAGTAGAAACAAGACTATCTGAGACAAACATTGTTTGTCTTTAAAGCAATGAAAGGCTGACTTAAAAGTAAGACACTCATGTCTCTTTACTGATCACAGATGCCTTCAGTGCAGGCCTGACAGTGAAAAGGCTCATGTTGTCTGGTGATGGGAAGACTTTCAGGAAGCCTCTCCGTTCTGTACAGGTTTTCCTTGTAGCACTGAATTCTTATCTCCTCCATCAGATTCTCCACAAGGATTTCGATGTTCCTATTGGGGATTTCTGGCGTCTCCATTAAACCATTTTCACAACTGATGCATTCCTGACCGAGGCACAGCACCTTGACAGTACCCTGTCCAGGTTCCAGGTGCATGTGGAAGACCACCTTCACAACGTTGGAATTCCACTTTCTTCTTTCACAATTGGTGCATCTGAACCTTGAAATCACAGTGAACCCAAGTTAAAGACAAAAGGACGACCCACCAAACTTATAATAGTTGTCATTCTCAGAGAGTCATTCATGTATTGGCAGGAAGTTCTGCTGTGGAACTGTGGAGTTTTCTACTAATATCAATCTGAATTTAAAGGGAAATATTGAAAATATTTGATATTTTAGAGGGCTTTCATTTTGAAATTCCTCATGAGAAGTTGGTGACATTGTGTTTATTTTTACCTTGGATAGATGAAATGCCATGACATCAGTCTTCTAAGGTTTCAATGTGATCAGAATTAGGCTGGTAACATCAATTAAGGAAATAATCAATTAGTTAATTTGGTATATACTCGATTAATTCATTAACGAATCATTCAATTAAGTAATCAATTAACAGACTGATTAAATCTATGTGAAACTGCACTCATAGGTCGATGCTTTTATTTTGAATTCTGTTCTTGGACACAATTACTGTAATATATACAGTTTCCATAACTGGGGGCTAGTTTGACCGGGGGTGACTTGCTCTGACGTCCGGAGAGGGATACTGTCTTCCCGGAGGAAGTTCACTTTAAGTCTTGGTCAGGAGAGCTGAGGACTTTTTGATGATTTTAAATGTGATGATTTTTTTTCTCCTCTATAAGTTGCCAGTTGACATTAACTACAACAGCACAATAGCAGAAGGCGACAAAGACACTGTGAGTGACAGTTTTTTGCTCTTAAATGTGTCAAATAATCCCCTACAGACAACAGCCTGGCTGTGGCAGAGGCTGTTTGTTGGACGCAAGTGGGGAAGAGTCATTAGGACGGATAGGATGACAGCCACTTTTCCACTTTTAAATGCAGTATTTCTTTACCTCATATAAGATGCTGAAGACACAACCTGCTAACAGATTACTGTTGTTTGGTCTCGCAACTTTTCTTTGTGGGCTGGGTGAATGATCTGTTTAGATCTTTGGATGCAATCAGACCAACACACCACTGTCCAGTTCTCTATATCAACATCTTGTGACTATGCAAACAGATTTTTGTCCACACAGCTGCAAGTCCAAAATCAGACACATACACAGTGATACGCCTTGATAAACCTAATAAATCCACTACTATTAGTTATATTAATCTAACCTAGCCTAATCATAAACAATATTGTGAATACACACTGACAACAGTAGTTCAGCACACTGACCTTGCACTTGTCTTCCCGATGTACTCCTTCCAGCCCAGATTTGGGTGACGAGGGACAATCTTTCCATCAAACTCCAGATGCCAGGAGTCTCCTTGTTTAAGATCATTTGCTTGAGTCTCGAAGATACTATACCAAACATCCATCCTGTCAATGTCAGTGGTGCTGGTGGCTAAAGAAGAGGCCATACCCTGACAGCTGATCTGATCTGTACAGTATACAGTCAACTACATAGAAGGACTGATCAGCCTTCAATGATCCTACCAGTACATTTGAGGAAAACGAAACTGGACACGTTTTTTTATTCTTTTATTTTATCCACGCCTTGTTTCAAAGACTTATGCAATACATAATTACCTATCCAGCCTATATTTATACACAGCAATGAAGAGAATATGTATGCAAAGCAAAGGAACTGCTTTGTGTGTATTTGCATAGTTAGAGTCAGTGTTATAAGAAGTACCCAGAAGTCAAACTAAGTAAAAAGACATCGTGTTTGAGTATTAATTTGGTAAAAGTGAAAGTAACCCATAAACACAGTAGTTCAGTAATGTCTTAAATTTATATTAATGTAGTTACTGTACATACTTATACAGTATATTTACATGTATGTAAGTATGTTTACCGATCATTGGCCTGGGCAATTATCATATCCAATATTCAGCCTTTTTACTGTTAATCTGAATCAGTATTGAAAATATATGCTAATTTAAAAAGTAACTCATTTGACTCAGCATGTAATCAGAAAAGTAACTCGTAACTAAAATCAAATTAATGTAGTGAGTAAAAAAAAAAAATGCTTTCAAAAATGTACTGGAATGGAGTGGAAGGATAAAGTAGCAGAAAAAAGTAATACTCAAAAGTACCAAAACCTCAAAATTGTACAGTACTTGAGTAAATGTAGTTAAAAAATAAAACCGTATGAAACTGTGTTGTCCTTTAATGTCAATGTGTTTATTCAATCCTGGAAACGAAGAGAATCTGTTTATTTCAGTGAATCTTGCACCTTTAAGATGAAAAGTATTCTTCTGTTCACAGATCACCGGAGTGCAGTGGTGACTTCAGAGTCTGTTGGGGTGGAAGGCAGAAATTCCTCAGGGCCTCTCCTTCCACCGTTCATCACCATTATGCTATAAATAATGTGTCACCAACAAAAAATGTATGATGCATTCCTGACCGAGGCACAACACCTTGACAGTACCCTGTCCAGGTTCCAGGTGCATGTGGAAGACCACCGTCACAAAGTTGGAATTCCACTTTCTGCTTCCACAATGGCTGCATCTTAAGCTTAAAAAATCACAGTGAACCCAAGTTTAAGACAGTCGGATGTGGCCTTTCGACAAACTGACAACCCACCAAACTTACACTGAAAACTAAAGTTTAAGCTCTCAAGGCACTTCTTGGAAGCACCCATGCTTGGGTGAAGGATCTGTTTGGACTTTGAACGCAATCAGACCGACACGCCACTGCCCAGCTGTTCTCTATATCACCGTCATGTGACAGATTTTTGTCCACACAACTTGAACTCCAAACTCAGACACATACACGATGATACACCTTGATAAACCTAATACATCCACTAGACTATTATTTATATTAACCTATCATATACAATATTGTGAATACACACCGACAACAGTAGTTCAGCACACTGACCTTGCACTTGTCCTCCTCATGTACTCCTTCCAGCCCACATTTGGGTGACAAGGGACAATCTTTTCATCAGACACCAGATGCCAGGAGTCTCCTTGTTTAAGATCATTTGCTTGAGTCTCAAAGTTAGTTGACCACACAGAATCCATCCTGTCAATGTCAGAGGTGCTGGTGGCTGAAGAAGAGGCAATACCCTGACAGCTAATCTGATCTGTACAGTATACAGTCAACTACATAAAAGGACTGATTAGCCTTCCGTGATCCTACCAGTACATTTGAGGAAAACGAAACTGGACACCTGGTTTGGTTTGAAAATCTGTGTGTTAGTTCAAGGAATTGCAAGTTGCCTAAATTCCTATTCACCCTATTTATACATAGGAATGAAGAGAATGAGCAGCTGTCTATGTGTGTACACAAAACAATGTGACTGATTTATGTGTATTTGCATTGTTAGGGTCAGTGTTATAAAAAGTACCCACAGGTCATGCTGAGTAAACGCGTTAAAATGTTAATTGGGTTAGGGTTAGTAACCCATACAAATAGTACTTGAGTAATGTTTTAAAGTTATAGCAATGTAGTTACTCAGATAAGTTAATTATACAGTATATTCACATGTATGTAAATGTTATTGTAGTATGTGTACCGATCATCGGCCTTTTGGCAATTATCAGATCCAACATTCAGCCTTTTTCTTGATAATCTGAATCAGTGTTCAAAATATGTGTCAATTTTAAACAGTAACCCATATGACTCAGCATGTAATTTAGAAAAGTAACTAGTAACTAAAATCAAATTAATGTAGTGTTAATTTCGAGGCAGCAGCGGTTCACAGAATCAAAAAACGTCTCTGAGGAGCAGGAAATGTTTGCCTGGTTCACCTCTCCTGATGGTGTGCTTCTATCTTAGGGACTCCATAATACTGCTTGGATGTTGTGTACACATTACATGACACTTGATTTGCTCATAGATGTTGTGCTCTGGTAAGATGTCCTGCCAATAGAGGGTGTTGTTGGTGAAGGTACTACTGTTGTGGACAAGAAGGGGAAGAAAAGCAGCATGTGTGTGACAGGAAATACAGATGGAGCTGCCTGGCTGAAATACAGTTGTGTTGATTACAAAGCCTCACATAACATTTCTATGTTGGACAGGCCTTCATTCTCTCATTCAAATGATAAATGAATGACACTAATTCATTTGAGAACAGAACATTTTAATTTAGCTATCGTTCCTCTATCACCACAACGTGTTTTTGTCCACACAACTTCAAGTCCAAACTCAAACAAAACAAATTTCGCTCACATGAACTTTATAACAAAATATACACAAGAGGTAGCCATGAAATATGAGCATATTATTTTTTGAAAGGAAAACCTTTAAGTTGAAGGATTGTTTCTTTCACAGATGCGGAGCTTGCAGGCCTCACAATGGGCTGGCTCATGTGGACTGTTGACCTCCTGGTTTTGAGGGCGCCTGGACCCTCTGCCCAGGTTTTCACCGTAGCATTTTATTCTTATCTTCTTCACCAGGTTGTCCATGAGGATGTCGATGTTCTCGGGAGGGATCTTGGGCTTCTCCATTGGTGCTCTGGCGCACTTCTTGCAGTTCTGACGGAAGCGTCTCACCTTGACCACACCCTGTCTCCCTATGAGGCGCATGTGGAAGACCACCGTCACCAGGTTGGAAGGCCAGCTTCTCCCACACTTGCTGCACCTGAACCTGGAAGATGGTAGGAGACCCAAGTTAAAGTGAAACTCTCCCCAAAAGCAACCAAGGCTTTATTTGTGATTGGACATGAGTCAAACCTTCGTGTAAAAGCATAATTATGACGAAAGAGGCACTTTTAAGATTTACCGTAGTTTCGTTTTCGGGCAAGCTAATTTTCAATGGGGTGCAGGGGCACTTTAGCGCTAGCATTAAAATTGCTATTTTTAAAACTCTAAGAAGGCTCGACACAACATGAAACTTTGCTCGTTGACAACATTGTTTGTCTACACAGAGTTTACTAAAAAGAAGGTTTTTGAATTACTCACCGTAGGAGCTGGATCTCCGGCGCGCTGCTGTCATGGCAGACAAAAAGTGTCGATCCTCGAGTGCGACCTAACAGGTAGGAGGTCCACCATTACTCTCTCGCCTGTTTGGTCACACTCGGGGATCGACACTTTTTGTCTGCCATGACGGCAGCGCGCCGGAGGTGCACCAGCAAACGTAAGTAGTTCAAAAACCTTCTTTTTAGTAAACTCTGTGTACACAAACCATGTTCTCAATGCTCTTGTTCATGTGTAGAGACACTGGTGATACTGCGAGCAAAGTTTCATGTTGTGTCGCGACTTCTTAGTGTTCTAAAAATAGCGATTTTGATGCGAGCGTGCCAGTGCCCCATGTACTCCACTGAAAATTAGCAAATTAGCTTGCCTAAAAACGAAACTACAGTAAATCTTAAAAGTGCCTCTTTCATCGTAATTATGCATTTACAGGAAGGTTTGACTCATATGCAATCACAAATAAAGCCTTGGTTAATTTTTTGGCGAGAGTTTCACTTTAAAAGACAAAATGACAACCAAACAAATGTACACTGGAATGTTTCACATTCACTAAATTGCAATTGCATTTCTATGTCAATTACTTTAATTAATTTTTCTTTGCATTCGCAGAAAACAACACAGGATATTTCGCCCTCTGGCTAAAATCTGTGGCACCAAGTTATATTTATCACTTTTCATTAATTCATTTTTTGCCCCTTCCTTTAAAACTTCACATGAGAAACAGGAATTCTGTTCTCCAGGCCATCGGAAATATTTTGAAATATTCTTTCTTCCCTCCATTTCTCTGTCCATCTCTAACTTACTGAATCATTGACTTCATTATGTTGTGAAAATGTAAATGGGAGAATAAAGAGCCTCCCTCCTCATTATTAGTGATAGTTGGATGAAGCCTATAAAGCTCTAAGGCCCACAAACTCAGCAGCACAGTGACATCTGCTGGTTTGCAAATCGTATAGCAGCCTGTCTAGATGGAGGGAAGAGTACACTGTCACCTCAGTGATGCGAACAGATTTAATCTCACATGCCTTCAAAGTCCAAGAAGCTTGTGTGTTATGAAATATGTAATTTTGTAGAATGATGACTGCATTATTCATTAAGCATTACTTCAATGACATTATCACTTGATATTATTAGGAAATGTTCTCATATACCTATGATAATGTCTTTCTTGTGGACATCACCATATTATATAGTATCATATCGTAATCTGTGAGATCATTTCTTCCATCAATATATCTCTACCGTCAAAATAATCCACTTTTTGTCACACTGGACATGACCCTAATTTATATTTATTAATCATTAACTGTAACCTGACCCTAATCCTGACCAAAAAACAAGTTACCCTAAATTTGAATGGGTTAGTTGTTGTTGACCAAATGCCCCCAGATAACCACATGCAGTGCCACTTCTAGCCATTTTGGTGCCCTACACATAATTCCTTTATGATGCAACGCCCAAGGAAGAAAAAACGTTTGTTTTTGCCAGTTTAACTTTTTATTACCAAACATATAACTCCATACCAATAACACAACAGCAGCATCACAATGTAACACCAAAGAACAATAATACGAAAAAGAACAATCAACTTTGTACACACAGTACACAGAACAGGTCACACAGGTCTCTACATTGTCACCTGCTGATGGACTCTCAATGACAGGACTTAGTGCTTTTAGAGGTGGTGGTTCTCTGCTGTGGACCTGCTGGCCAGCTGGGGTTGATGCGTGCCTGAACTGCTTGTAGATGGTTGCTCATCAGTGGCAATTCTAGACCAGTTTTATTAGGGGGGCCAGGTTGGGGCCAGCTTTTTTGTTAGAGTGGCACATAAAACCCGGGAAAAACCGACCGCCACTGTTGCTCATCATCTGTATCTTCCTCTTGGCCACCTGCTCCTCCTTGTCCGTATCTCAGCATTGATCCTGCATTAATTTAAGTAATACGAAGAAACAGGTTCAGTATAGAAAGAGACAAAATATTCGAACAAAGAATCTTATACCGTAAAAAATTCTAAACATTTTAAAACTGAAAGCATGCAGCCAAGGAGTTCTCCCCCTTTATTACTTATTTATCAACTATTTGATAAATCTATTCTAATCTAATAAAAACGCATAATACAATGAGTTGCAATATTGGACACAATTCAACAATGTTTGCTTGATATCATTAATAATTACATTTTTTATTCATATCTTACCTACAGGAATAAGAGCAAAATGATTCACCTTATAAGACTATATTTCTGAATCTTTACCATTTAATTGAATACAACTTAAATATGGTTAAGAGAGCATTTTGTCAACTACAAAACGTTTTTCTATTTCACTGTCAGATATCGTCCATGCCTTTGCATCCTGACATAAATGCAATCAAAATGAACCCAGGTAGCTTCTGCCACAATCAGCTGTGACTAAGCTAGCCATAGCAGTAACACTAACAGTCTGAGTTCTTCAGACTTCACATTATCAAGAGCCATTTTCTGTCCCCCTGCACATCCGACACCTCACCTAATGTGTGTGAGAGACTGAACGTTAGCCTACATTCTGCTGAATCCTACTGAATGACAATCCTAAAGATGGTCCTGGGTTTATTATACATTGCAAACGCCAAAATATGCGTTCTCAAATGACACTATGCTAGGTACACTTTGCTAATGCCTGGCTAAAGACTATTAACCGCACGCTACACGGTAATAAATGGTCTGAAGCGAGAGTTAGCCTACCTTGTGCACTGACTGCTAACTGTTACTGAGAAAGTATTGACCGCCGTCACCTCAAAACAAACCATAAACTACTGCTCAATATGTAAAGCAAAGTAACAGCTAGCTGGCGTCAGTTACTTGTAAAATGCATTTATAATTTTTAACAGTAAAATCTCAATTTAGCTTGCACCTTAGTTATCATATAACGTTATTTCAGTTTGCTAACATTAGCAATAAGGTCAGCTAGTTCGAGGTGTATGCTGGGCTAACCGTCACATTAGCAGCACGTTTCCCGGATTTTAAGGATGATTAAACATGGACGTACCTGCAAGTGATGCAGGGCACCATCTCACAGTTCGCTCTTCTTTCTTTTCTCTGCTCTGTCTGACTCCTGCTGTCATTAGGGGCCATCGCGGCGCTGGCCACGTGGTAGTTCAAGACCATGCATATACAGACAAAACCTCGAGAAACCTAGAGCAACCACTTCAATGTGTATTTTACAAAGCTGAAATATAGAATACTTAATATACAGCAGTCCAGCCCACTGACCTTGCACATGTGTTCCTAATATATTCCTTCCAGCCCCGTTTGGGGGACCCGGGCACAAGAGTGCCATCGAACTCCAGACACCAGGTGTGTCCTTTTTTAAAATTTGCCACTTTATCCTCGAAGATAGTTGTCCAGTCTGTTTGTGCCATCCTGTATCCTGTCAGTGTCAGCGGTGCTGGTGGCTGCAGAAGAGAGGTCAGCTGAAGAGATGACAGCTGATCTGATATCAGGTTGTAAACAGCTTGAGAGCACGTGGAGGCCAATTGAGACTTTGGAGAAAATGAAACTTAAGTGTTTTCCTTATGTTTTAGGTTTGTTTTTGTGCTATTAATGTGATGGAGAATGTGAAGCTTGTTTTGCTACTGCAGATGTTAAGATTACATGAAATAGCAGTTATCAGACTGACAAATGGCCTAATATTATTTCATAGATTATTCATACATATAAATTAAGAGAAGAGAAAGTCAATGCAGTGGAAATATACTTACATATAACTATATACAATACTTTGTCTTTGTTTATGTCTGGTAAGCGTGCCTTATGATCATCAGCCACTGAAAGTTAATTCTGAGTTGACTGAAAATAAGATGTGCTTGATGAGAGAAAGGAAACTGAAACTGATTTCTTGTTGTACTGCTCCCTGCTGGTAATATGCTGCACCACTTTTCTCTGTCTTTCATGCAATTAGGACAGATTAGAGAGTGTTGATGAGGGTGGATTGTGCATTAATTTCTTCCATGAGAATTAAGCACACAAACACTTAATGGTAAGTAAAAACATTATGGTCCAATAATCATTAAAGCTCTGTTGTAGGTTTGATGTCAGAGAGTAATAACTAGTAGTGACGCCACATATTTGTACAAAACTTAGATGCCTGACTTCACACAGCAGCCACAGTATTCTCCTAAAGGCACTCTGCGCTTACACAATATTTAAAAGAAGAATTCACTGGCTGCAGGAATAAATCTGGAAGCTTACATGGGCTTGATTATTACAGAAATAGAATAGAGGAGGAATGAAACCTGTCCGAATGGCAGCAGGTAAAGTCTGAGGCTTTGCTAATATGTTTTTTATGATTAAAACATAATTAAAACTCTTAACAAAATATAAATACTTCAAGAACAAATACACTACAGTCTGAGACAAAATATTTATATTTTTTTAAATAATTAATACAAAATAAATAAAATGGCGGACTTAGATTTTTTTTCAAAATCTCGATAATCACAGATGATGAGCTCACAGGCCTCACAGACTCGTGGACTTCTGACACACTTATTTTTGGGAAACCTCTCCCTTCTTTACAGTTTTTCATGGTCGCATTTCATTCTTATCTTCCTAACTAGATTCTCTATCGCACTTCCTGCAATTCTGATAGACGCGTCTCACCTTGACCATGCCCTGTCATTGTGTCAGTGGGACTAGAAAGAGCCATTTGAGGTCACCTGTTGATTACCAGTAATTGAGAGGTAGATGTGTTGGGGTGAAGAGGTAGGCAAATGAAGTTATATTACAGCCGGGACACAGCACACATTTTATTGAGCGTAGAGTAGCTCCTCAGAAATTCAGCCGCCCTCTGTGCATGGCTTCACCTCAACTTAGAATAAAATCTGAACCTCTGTTTTGTCTGAAAAAACAAACAAACATACGAACAAAAACAAATCAAACATGAGATTACTTTGCTATCATTGAAGGAACTAAAGATGTCGAGTAAATGGTGTTTAAAATGCAACAACACATTTACATCTGTAATCTCTGTCAGGGGAATTGTGCATGTAGACACTTGTTGGCAAAAGCAATACAAAAAACATTATGGTCTAATGGCTCATTTAACCTCTTTTGCAGGTATAATGTTAAGCGAGTAAATCAATCGCTGTTATTTGTAATACCTCTCCCAGGGCCTGTAGGTAATGATTATCAATACTGAATGTAATGTGTCACACCATACGCACAGTACTATCAGACATGCAAACGGTTCCTTCATGTTAGCCCAAGTTAAAGACAGTCTGAAGTGGCTTTGTGACAAAATGACAACCCACCAAACTTACACTGGAAACTGAAGTCTTAGTTCTGAAGGCACTTCTTGGAAGCAGCCATGACCCAGGAGGTGATTTGGGTTTAGGAGTCAGTTGGCCAAGTTCTTGACTAAACAATGATGTAAGAAGGGGCTCTTCTTACATCACTAGCTCGCGTCTGCCAGGGACAGATGTAAGCTAGTGATAAAGGTGAATGGGAGCTCCTCCCTGCATACATGACAAAACCAGAATCATTTCTCTGCCATTCAAGTATTGCAAGTCAAACATTCTTCACCATGACCACAACAGACGCTCGCCCTTGTTTGTTCATCCTGAAGTTTCTGTCAGGAGGGCTGAGGACTTTTCCTCATTATATTTGGTGATTTATTAGAAATTATTATACAATAGACATCAACTGCAACAACACAATAGCAGAGGGCGACAAAGACATTGTGAGGGAAAGTGTTTTTGTTCTAAAATGTGTCACCTAATCAATTACTAGCAACAGCTGTCTGGCTCTTCCTGCCAGGGACAGACGCAATTTTTGGTCGCATATCACCATCATGTGACTGTGCAAACAGATTTTTGTCCATACAACTTGAAGTCCAAAAATCAGACACAAACAGGATGATACACCTTGAGAAACCTAATACATCCCCACTAGACTGTTATTTATATTAACCTATCATATACAATATTGTGAATACACACCTCCTCATGTACTCTTTCCAGCCCAGATTTGGGTGACGAGGGACAATCTTTTCATCAAACTCCAGATGCCAGGAGTCTCCTTGTTTAAGATCATTTGCTTGAGTCTCAAAATTAGTTGACCATGCAGAATCCATCCTGTCAATGTCAGTGGTGCTGGTAGCTGAAGAAGAGGCAATACTCTGACAGCTAATCTGATCTGTACAGTATGCAGTCAATTACATAGAAGGACTGATCAGCCTTCTGTGATCCTACCAGCATAGGCGTAGAATTGCGTATGGACTGTATGGACAGATCCATACCAATCTCAAACTATGGCTGAAATGTCCACATCAATATTTTTTACACAAAATATAAAATGTGTAATTATTAACTTCATAAATGTGATGTTGCCTGCCTGCATATTTTCACATGCAGTCGTAGAGAGTGGTTAATTATATAATGTGGTCTATTTCTAAGGAAACTGGTCCAGCTGTAGACAGCTGTTGTTAATCTATGTACAATACAAAGTTTAATGCAGTGGTTTCTACTATAATGTAATTTAATGCTCAATGACTGAAGTAAAGTTCAGACATCGTTGTTACACAGCCTCCTCAACTGTCATTAGTGTCATTACACTGCTTAACAACGTATACAATCTTTCTCCCCTGGCGGCAGCGCATGGTGGTGGTCGGGGGTGACTGGCTATATCCCCACCAATGTCAAATTCAAACCTACACCCTTGCCCACCAGTACATTTGAGGAAAACGAAACTGGACTCCTGGTTTGGTTTGCAAATCCACGCCTAGATTCAAAGAGTTGTGCATTGTCTAATTTCCTATCCAGCCTATTGATACACAGGAACGAAGAGGACCAGCAGCTCTGTAAGTGTGTATGCAAAGCAAAGGAACTGCTTTGTGTGTTTTTTGCATAGCTAGAGTCAGAGTTTTAAGAAGTCAAGAAGTCAAACGTTTGGTAAAAGTGAAAGTAACCCATGCAAATAGTAGATGAGTAATCTCTTAAAGTGTTATCAATGTAGTTACTCAGGTATGGTAATTATAGAGTATACTCATAAGTACAAGTACCTCAAAATTGTACATTACTTGAGTAAATGTAGTTAAAAAAAAACAGTATGAAACTGTGTTGTCCTTTAAGGTCTGATTGTTTTTTCATTCCTGGAAACGAAGAGAATCTGTTTATTTCAGTGAACCTTACACCTTTAAAATAAAAAGTATTCTGCTGTTCACAGATCTGAGTCCAGTGGTGACTTTAGAGTCTGTTGGGGTGGAAGGCAGAAATTCCTTGGGGGCCTCTCCTACCATCGTTCATCACCATTATGCTGTAAATAATGTGTCACTAACAAAAAATGTATGAAATCCAAACCTTTTGTTTTTTCCATTCTCACATTAGTAGAATTCCCATATATAAAGCTAAAAACAAGAACAACTAAAAGTCCCATTTGTAAGAAAATAGATTTCTGAGTCTCATTTCCAACGTTTGGGGATGGTAGGACGGGTCTTCCACCATCCCAAAGTGTAGGTCAGTGTAGAGTTCTAAGAAGTAAGTCCTTCAAAATCTAAATAAATAACAAAATGCTCATTTATAATGAGGCCAGTGATCATCGACACATAAAGTGTTAATTCTGAGGCAGCAGCGGTCCACAGAATCTCAAATGTCTTTGAGGAGCCTGATATGTTTGCCTGGTTCACCTCTCCTGGTGTGCTTCTATCTTAGGGACTCCATGATACTGCCTAGATGTTGTGTTCAGATTACATGACGCTTGATTTGCTCATAGATATTGTGCTCTGGTAAATGTCCTGCCAATAGAGAGTGTTGTTGGTGAAGGTACTACTGTTGTGGACAAGAGGGGAAGAAGAGCAGCATGTGTGTTACAGTAAATACAGATGGAGCTGCCTGGCTAAAAAACAGTTGTATTTAAATGATAAATGAATGACACCAAATTATTTGAGAGCAGAAAATACAAAAGTTGCAAGTTCATTGCTTGTTTAAGCTTTATTATAGAGAAGGCATGTTTAATGCATTAGAGCAGACAAATTCATGTTTACCTGTGTGCCAACAAGAATATTATAAGCATTTGATTACTTCATATTATATAGGAAGCTAATGCAGTAAAACAGAGTGACAGCAAGGAAAGTCAACAATTTGCTAATATTAGTTTGGGCATACATTTTAATTGAAAACGTCGCTGTAAATTTTCCTTATCAAATCTGGTGATTCGTTTTTCTATAAACGTTGCCAGAGACATTGACTACAACAACACAATAGCATAAGGCGACAAAGTAAATCCTTTACCCTAAGCTGACCCTTATCCTAAGAACAAGAAAAACAATTATTACACTGAAATTGAATTTATCGTCCCTATATCACTACAATGTGTTTTTGTCCACACATCTTCAACCCAAACTCAAACAAAACAACTTTGAACGCTCACAAGAACTTTATGACAACATATACTTGAGAGAAAGCCATGAAACAGGAGGATAATATTTCTTAAAAGAAATACTTAAAAGTTGAAGGATTGTTTGTTGCTGCATTTCTTTCACAGATGCCGAGCTTACAGGCCTCACAATGGGCCGGCTCATGTGGACTATTGACCTCCAGGTTTAGAGGAGGCCTGAACCCTCCGCCCAGGTTTTCTCTGTAGCATTTTATTCTTATCTTCTTCACCAGGTTTTCCATGAGGATGTCGATGTTCTCTGGAGTGATCTCAGGCTTCTCCATTGGTGCTGAGGTGCACTTCTTGCAGTTCTGACGGAAGCGTCTCACCTTGACCTCGCCCTGTCCGCATGTGAGGCGCATGTGGAAGACCATCATCACTCGGTTGGACGGCCAGCTTCTCCCACACTTGCTGCACCTGAACCTAAAAAATGGCAGGAGACCCAAGTTAAAGACAAAATGACAACCAAAGAAATGTACACTGGAATGTTTCACATTCACTAAATTGCAATTGCAAGTCTATGTCAGTTAATTAGAATTCTTCTTTGCATTCACAGAAAACAACACAGGATAATTCACCCTCTGGCTAAAATCTGTGGCATCAAGTTATATTTATCACTTTACTTTCATTCATTTTTTGCCCTTTCCTTAAAAACTTCACATGAGAAACATGGCCATCAGAAATGTTTTGAAATATTCTTTCTCCTCTCCATTTCTCTGTCCAGCTCTCACTTACTGAATCATTGACTTCATTATGTTGTGAAAATGTAAATGGGAGAATAAAGAGCCTCCCTCCTCATTATTAGTAATGGTTGGATGAAGCCTATAAAGCTCTGAGGCCCACAAACTCAGCAGCACAGTGACATCTTCTGGTTTGTAAATCTTATAGCAGCCTGTCAAGATGGAGGGCAGAGCACACCGTCACCTCAGTGATTTTAACAATTTTAATCTCACACGCCTTCAAAGTCCAAGAAGGTTGTGTGTTGTGAAGTATGTAATCATTTTGTAGAATAATGAATGCACTGTTCATTAAGCATTACTTCATTGACATTATTACTTGATGAGGAAATGTTCTCACATACCAATGATAATGTCTTTTTCACATCACCATATTATTTGGTATCATATCATATTCTGTGAGATCCTTTATTCCCTCAATATATCTCTACCTTCAAAATAATCCACTTTTTGTCACACTGGACATGACCATAATTTATATTTATTAATCATTAACTGTAACCTGACCCTAATCCTGACCCAAAAACAAGTCTTTGAATGGTTTTGTTATTGTTGACCAGTTTATGCCCCCAAATAGCCATAGTAGACCAAGACCATGCATATACAGACAAAACCTTGAGAAACCTAAAGCAACCACTTCAATGTGTATTTTACAAAGCTTAAATATAGAATACAGCAGTCCAGCCCACTGACCTTGCACCTGTGTTCCTGATGTACTCCTCCCAACCCGGGTTTGGGGATTTAGGCACAAGAGTATCATCGAACTCCAGACGCCAGGAGTCTCCTCTTTTTAGGTCATTCACTTTATCCTCAAAGCTTGTTGTCCAGTCTGCTTGTGCCATCCTGTCAGTGTCAGTGGCGCTGGTGGCTGCAGAAGAGAGATCAGCTGGAGAGATGACAGCTGATCTGTGTATCAGTATATAAACAGCTTGTGAGGGCGTTTCGTCAGCATGAGGGCGTGGAAGCCGACTGAGACTTTCGAGAAAATGAAACTTAAGTGTTTTCCTTAAGTTTCAAGTTTGTTTTTGTGCTATTAATGTGATGGAGAATGTGGAGCTTCTTTTGCTACTGCAGATGTTAAGATTACATGAAACAGCAGTTATCAGTTAGACTGAAAAATGGCCTGATTATTATTTCATAGATTATTCATACACATAAATTAAGAGAAGGAAAAGTCAATGCAATGGAAATATGCTTATATATAACTATACACAATACTTTGGGAAGTGTGCCTTATGATTATCAGAAGAATGTGTTTCATGAGAGAAAGGAAACTGAAATTGATTTCTTGTTGTACTGCTCCCTGCTGGCAATATGCTGAATCTCTTTTCTCCGTCTTTCATGCAATTAGGACAGATCAGACAGTGTTGATGAGGGTGGATTGTGCATTAATCATTTTTATATGAAGCCAATATCATGGCTGCCCCTCCCCATTTGCACGTTTACCTGGGTCACATTTAGCTTTCTGTGAAGGAACGATGAGAGTAAATGATGTTTAAGAATGTATAATAAACACATAAACCTTTAATCTCTTCCATGAGAATTAGGCACACAAACACTTAATGGTAAGTAAAACTATTATGGTCCGATAATCATTAAAGCTCTTTTGTAGTAATAACTATTAGTGACGTCACATATTTGTACTAAACTTTGGATGCCTGACTTCACACAGCAGCCACAGTATTCTCCTAAAGGCACTGTGCGTTAATCGTTAGTTTACGTGAAAGGACGTCATTTCTAAACTACCATGGATAGATGTAATGATAGCATCATCACATCGTGCTTGTGTTGGAAAAAAGCTTTAATCATCGGTTCTGTGTAGTGTAGTCAGAGCGGAGAGAAACAATGGGCTCACATACAGAGGTCCGCCTAAAGCAGGTTTGTTATTGTTCAGGAATCTAAAACCAGAAATATTCTCGTTGGCACAGAGAAAAGAAACTGGAGTGTCTGAGTGGACTGGATTGTCTAGTAGGTGCGGATTGTCTGGTTTTCTCGGTAACTAACCCGGAAACAAAGGAGCTTTGTTATCTCAAAATAATGCAATCATTAACTTGTGATGTCAGAACGATGGCAATAAAAATATACAGTTGCAACTACAGCTGTTCTCTGCTTCCGCACAGTAAAAATCACAAATACATTTAGTTGCTAGGTTTCACATTTATGTTTATGAGAAGGCTGCTCTTGAGCTTACACAATATTTAAAAGAAGAATTCACTGCCAACCAGGGGTGGGCAGATCGATCCAAATATCGATTGTATTGATACCAAGATGAGTATTGGTATTAGATTGATATTAGCGCAGTGAGATCAATATATTTGTTGTAGTTTCTCTTCTATAAGTTCAGCAAATCACTTGTATTTCTTCACAGAGTTTGTGTGATTGCAGCGTCTCTCTCAGTCCTTATGCACAGTGCTCCTCTCCACCTCTCTCACTCCGCTCACTCAGGTTCACTCTGAAGTATGAATATGGCAGAATATAATAACCCTTTTGTGTATCTGCTAAAGGAACATTAGTATTCCTATTTAGGCTACATGCAGATAGGTTATAGATTTAATTATGTTAAATATTATTTTCTTATTTGGCTAAAATCTTCGTCCTGTGTTTTATTATTATCATAATCGTGATCAGCTAATTAAAGGAAAAAGTACAAAATCACTCATTGATCAGGAATTTTCAAGAAAAAAGTATCAGTATCAGTATCGGTATCGGCAATACTGGCCCTGTAATTACTTGGTTTTGGATCGATACCAAAATTTGCATCACCCACCAGAGCTCCATCGCACTCCATGCAATTCTGACGGATGCGTCTCACCTTGACTACGCCCTGTCGTGGTGTCAGTGGCGCTAGAAAGGTCACCTCCTCACTAGTAATTGAGAGGTAGATGTGTTGGGGTAAAGAGGTAGACAAATGACGTTACATTACAACAGGGACACAGCACACATTTTACTGAGCGTAGAGTAGCTCCTCAGAAATTCAGCCGCCTTCTGTGCATGGCTCCAACCCAACTTAGAATCCGATCTGAACCTCTGTTTTGTCTGAAAAAACAAACAAAAACTAATCAAACCTGAGATTAAAAACTGTTCTTGGTTGTGCACCAAATGCTCTTGGTTGTGCACCAAATCATTCTGAGGTTGCCAGCGTCACCTGAGTCACATTTTGCTGCCACTGAAGGAACTAAATAAGTCGAGTAAATGGTGTTTAAAATGTAATAACACATTTACATCTTTAATCTCTGTTGGGAGAATTATGCATGTAGACCCTTGTTGGCAAAAGCAATACAAAAGACATTATGGTCTAATGGCTCATTTAACCTCTTTTGCAGGTATAATGTTAGAACAGCGAGTAAATCAATCAATGTTATTTGTAATACCTCTCCCAGGTCCTGTAGGTAATGATTATCAATACTGAATGTAATGTGTCTCACTGTTAGGCCATTAGTGCGGTATTATCAGACATGCAAACGATTCCCTCATGTTAGCCTGCAGGCCTGCAGGCAGGAGAACATGGTGTTTGCCCTTCAGGCTTTCTGACACAAGCACAATTGATCTGGAATTCAAAATGAGGAGCTTTAATTACTCCAATACATCTTCTTGTAGATTTGAGGCCAAATTGTTGGATTAGTTTTGTGTAACTCGAAGGTGTAGTCCATCAAAACATCTAGCGACATTTGATGTTGGATGATGCAGAAAAAATACTTTGACTTTGACTACACTGTGTGATGTGGAAAATGCCTTGGCCTTTCCTTTTAAATGTGTGTAATGAAAATCCAACCCTATCTTAGTCAAATCAACCAAAGGTGGGAGATTTGCATGCCACAAATGTGCCAAGAGAGTGCAATCCTTGCTTCTTTCAAGCTACAGATTGATCTTTGAAGCCAGAAATAATCTGAATTTGCCTCTAAAAAGCATTTTATGGTCTTTTCCCCATGTAAATGAAGCTACATGAGATGTGCTCTGATGTGGCTGCAGTTGAAGAGGCCTTGAAAGCAGGAGCTCAGAAATCATGATGAAACCTGCAATGAATTGGATCCACTGTGTTATGTCTTTACCACCCCAGGACTGATACCAGTCCACATGGGAGTAAGAGACGGGATATTGGTGGAAGTGATAGTGACAATTTAGTTGACATCAAAGTCTTTACTTGTCTGAGATAGAAAGGTGTGAAAAAGATAAGAAGAAGCACAGATCGAGTAGGAGAAGATACAAGTGATTTGGCAGAGGCAGAAGACTTAGGCAACATCTCTGTTGTTTGAATAGTTTATAGGCTTTTAGAGTTGTTTTGTCAGAGACTGACAACAGAGACTGATTAAACAACTTATGTTTTACTAATACCTACTGGCTTTTTCTCGAGCTTTCAACTTTTTTGTATGGGCCTATTGACCAAAAAAATTATGACAATGCAATGACAAATGTTTTAATTTCTGCCAAATTTCAAAATAAGACAGTTGAGTAACCTACTACTGAAACACTGAAACAAGGAATTAAAAAAAAATGGAAGATTAAATTGAAACAGACCCCAAATTCTCAACCTACGGTTCATTACGTGCATTAACTGGAGCTTTCAACAGAATCTATTCCTGTTTCTCAGAAAGACGAGGGAATAACACACGACGCGTATTGAGAAAAAAATGCTTTACAAGACTTTTATGTAGCTAAACTTTTCTTAAAGAAAAAAAAAGACTAAAAACATGACATGATATGAAATTAAAAGAAATACCTCGTGAATACTGGTAGAAAATACTCAACTTAACCGTAACCCGTAAAAAACGTATTTACCGCCCTCTTATTTTGAAACCGGAAGTTGGTAAAAGGCGTCGCTATGGTAACGGATACAACTCTGCAAAGATTAGCTTGTTAGCAACCTCTCTCTTCTTTATGTCCTCGCTATTATTGTCATTAACGTTATATCGTTGATATGCGATGACGGACACGGATACATACCTCATACGACCTAATCACCAGCACAAGTGAGTGAGTCAAAGTAGTTAGATATAATTTACATTAGGGGGAGGTAGCTTTTAGCCAGCGAGTTTATTGCTAACGAAATATTTAGCAGTAGCATAAGCAGTAGTAAGCCGAGTTTCTAAAGACCAGCGTTGGTTTAATTTGCCTCTAACGTTTACAAGTTTACGTTAGCTACACTATTTTGGGTCAATTCTGTAAGTTAGCGAGCTAGCCACTGTACTTGTGTCAATTCACTATGTCAACGTCTCCACTTGCTATCCAGCGTTAGTTCAAGGGGTATACGAAACCGCATACGTTTAAGAAATAAAACACATATAATGTGGTTCATTAATAAAAATGTACACAACTTTGATTCACGTTAAGATTTCTATACGCTATGTAAACTCTGTAAGCCACACTGAGATGGGCTGATGCACTGCTGCCACTGGGGCCTGTGTAAGTCAATTTCCTGACTTGTATCTTTCTCTTGATCTATCTTCCAGGTTTAAGCCAGCCATTGTGAAAGAGTGTGTTCGTGAAATTGTGAGGGAGCGACTGTCAGGGATGCAGTACGACCCAGAGGAAGTCCCAGAGCTGTCCCGTTCACTGGCAGAAAGCATTAAAGACAAAGTGAAGAGTGAGTAATGCTTTCTCCCTCTCTTCTCATCACCAAGAAAGACAGAACTTTCAAGGACTGCTTTAGAGGATCGTTCAAGATAACTACTTGGATATATATAAAAGACACAATCACAATACCAAATGTATGTCGACTTCCGCTTTTACAAATATCAACCAAACGCATGCAGTAAATTGAATTACAATATACTGTATCACTACTGTATTGTAAGGAACCGAGATAAATCAAACACATAAAGGAACTCACAAATTTCAAACAAATTGTTCAGGGAAAATGAATGTTTGCTTTTTATTTAAATTATATAAAACAGAATTCTCAGTGCAAATATTTGTATTTAATGATCTAATGTTCATAATACCAGTGGAATGGCTATAGAATAGTGCCCCTCAACAAAATAAAATGTAAACAAAACATGATTGTGAGATTGATTCGGACTGCGCTATAGCTGGAACATAAATGCTCCCTCTTGGGTTTAACTAGACTACTTTGAAAATGTTGCATTGAAGGTTATATGCATTCATTATCCTTCTGATTGTAGAAAAGATGTACAAAAGAAGTTTTTTGCCAAGTAAAAAGAAGATTTTTGTCATCACAAATATAACAGCAAGTTAAATAAGTCCTTCTAGGAAAATGTCTTACTTATGTACATGCTACACAGAAATGAAGCATAGTAGTACCCATCCCCTTATTGTCCCTACATAGTGTTTTCACAACTCCTGATAAACACCATTACAGCTCATTTCTTTTCTTCAACAGGTTCAGGATTCGACAGATATAAGCTTGTTGTGCAGGTGGTCATCGGAGAGCAGCGAGGACAAGGAGTCAAGTGAGTGATCATTGAGCTCTGGTAAACAAAAAAAAGCTATCAGAATTTTCAAAGTGGGGTACTCTGTTGTCTGGGGAAAGCAGGTTTGAACTTGTACTCCGTTGTATACAAAAGTATTAAGAGGATATTTTATAAAGCAATTCCACTGAGCTGACAGCATTAATAAACTATTATTATTATTAATTTGTGGTCTTCAAAATAGCGTTTAGTTTTAAGAGATATTTCAGTTGTAGTATCATCTAGGACTGATAATGCCTCCGCTCTTCTCCTCTGATTTACATCATTTTATTAAAACATAAATACCCTGTATGCTTTAAAACATGGTGATGTTAATTCTGGGTTAAATGAATCCATGTTGAGGCACTCTCTGCTCTGTCTTCTCTTGTGTTTGACCAGGATGTCTTCAAGGTGTTTATGGGATGCTGACACAGACAACTATGCAGAAGATGTTTTCATGAACGTAAGTGCCTTTGCTCTGGTTATTCAGATGTGGGGGTGAAAAAAAAAAAAAACGCCTAAAAGACTGTTTTTTGTTTTACAATTAATTGTGCTTTACCTCCGCAGGACAGCTTGTTCTGTGTGGTGGCTGTTTTTGGAAGCTATTACTACTGAAGAACAAAGGCAGGATGAAAGAGTATTTTTTCAGATGAAAGGATGTGAGGTGAAAGTCTGAAGGATACTGCTCACGATCAGCATTTCGGGGGCCAGGATGCGTTAATCTGAAGCAGCTGTGTAATTTCTGTATCTTGAGATCAACACAGATGACATCGAGTGAAATACCTCAAAACATGGCAGATTTCTTATGTCACCAAACAAGATGCCAGAGTGAAGTGGGAACCCTCAGTGTATCCAGTATTTTGTAGTACTTTCAGCTGCAAAAACACAGTGAAAGGAGCTTAATGTAAGGCGGCACGATACATATCTGTACTACACTTTTGGTGCCTGACTTAGCACAGCATCTACAGTAGAGGTCAGTGTTTGTCTCTGATTGTCAACATCATGACGGGGATAATTACTGTAGGCCAGCGACAGTCATTGAACGAGAGAGAATTTACAAAAAAATTCTGTCCATTGTTTGTCAAGTGCACTCACCATTATGATCACTTCTTTATAAACATAGCTGCCTTTCTGTTCTGTTAAGGCTGTCGTCCTTGTGAATATTAAATGAGTTTGACACCATTACGTTGTTTTCTCTTAACGTGGGCATTTAAGCAAATATCTGAGTGGTCTGAATGTTACCTACACTTAACCTTGCAATTGTTTTATGTACAGTGTATATATTAGTGTAACAATATGAAATCAATTAATTATTACCACATTCAGCATTTGCCGATCTGCCACAAACAAAGAAACCATAACTCAAAATATGTTGATCTTTGTAGGAAGTGAGAAATGAGAAATGAGTTATGTATGCTACTGGGAGCAGTCCTGATTGTGCCAATTCTATATAGAATCAATATCCAAAACTGCTTCTCTTTGCATTTTTTGCAAGCTTTCAGGTCACTGTCTCGGTTCACTCTTTTCACTCATTTCAGAAATATAGAGACACCTGCCCTGCATGGGGCAGCATAAATGAGTTGTTGGTGAACCTGAGCTCAGCCGTGAACCAAACCAGGGATAAAATGAAGGGATATTGGTTCAGAAAGAACTCTAATGTGCTATTGTTGCTCTGAGACTGCACATACTGCACTAGTCTATTCACATAAACACTCGATAAGATGACAGTATAGGCTTTTAAGCTATCATCAGTTATCTTCATTATCCCAGAGAGGCAATTTGTCATACAGCCAGCAGTAATCACGAAACAAACAAACCTCTTAAGAAGTGTACAAAAAAGTCACACTACAGCTGAGACAAATGAGTACTCCAGTGTATCACTGATTGGCAGTCACACGGAAGAACCTTGAACTTCTTGAACCGGCGCTGGCTAGAATCTGACAGGATTGATTGGACCTCCTTCAAAGGCCTCTACTTGTACAGATAAGTGGGGTTGTTCAAGGTTGTACCTGCAATTTGCCTGAACACTTTCACAATACCCTAACAGGGCAGTGGCTAAACTTAAGTGTAGAAATGGAGTCCGCTAACATAAACTAAATTGTGCTGCTGCACTGTACTGTAGGTGCTCACTCTGGTGGTGGTAATGAAGGAGGAAGCAGCTGCCTCTCACCTTCTCCTCATCAGTCTCTATGTCTGTGTGTCTTTCTCTTCAGGGCAATCTGTCGTCTCTCAGGCTTTCAGTCAGAGATTGATTTGGCAACTGTTAGTAAATGATCGCTGATGAGATGATGCAAGCACAACTTTGACCTCCACTAACACAATTTTCTGTTCCCTCGTGGTCATGCTCTTCGTCAAGACCTGGCCCACAATAAAGTCTGTCATTGGCAGCATTATAAATGTAGTTGATACTGAGGTAGCAACTGTTCAGCGGGAACTATTCAGCAAGAAGGTGAAGAAACACACACACACACACACACACACACACACACACACACACACACACACACACACACACACACACACACACACACACACATACACACACACAGAAATCAATTTGGCAAAACCTATAACCAGACAGAGAATGAAGTAAAAAACCCAACAAACACAAAAATGTTCTGCATCATTTCGATGGAAAATGAATGCAGGTTTTCATCCACTTCTACCATCAAAAAATCAGGAGTGGTTAACTTGCCACTCATTCCAGGAGAAGAGGGTGCAATTTGTCTTTATCAATTTGAGGGACATTAAAGTCTCTGCATCATTTCAAACTGTCAAAAACTGGTGGGTGCAAACATTCCTGTTGTTTGCTGTGACACCCACAACTGATGATGGATCCACTGAGACAGCGGGAACATAACCTGCTGCCTGATGTGTTAGTGTGTCTTGTCAGATCGAATAGCCTGTGCCCCTTCCACGAGAGTAGTGTCTGGAAGTCTCTGTCAAAGCTGACTTCAATGTCAGTGACAAGTCAGCAAACAAACAGCGACCGTAACAATTATACATGACAGGGAGGTTTCAACCCAATCGTCAGAATAAATGTCGGCAACGTACCTTTCTGCGAAACAGATACTTTGACACTTGGTCTCGTTAGGCATAAAAACACTTGGTTAGGGTCAGGAGATTACCATGTTTTGGCTTAAAAGACCTAGTCTTGTCGCTTCAACCACGTCTGGAAATGCTTTATCCATGTTTAGCAGAAACGTTAAATGCCAACATTTTATTCTGGAGACTGATTATTTGTACAGATACAGGATATTACAGAGACCTGTTTCTGTAGCATGTTTGCTTCATTAAAATGGTTTGAATCTGCTTTCGCTCATTTCACTTCAGATTTATGACTCTTGAAAGGCTGAATATAAACCTCACTGTACTTTCTCCACACATTCCGATTAACTTCAGTATTTACAAAAATAGCCACATTCTATCAAAAACACAATATTCCTACCTATTAGGTACCTTTCTTGCTTCACACTCTGTGCTCGGGACCTTATTCGTCCTCGTGGCTGGCTTGTTTATTTGGACGTAATATCAAAAATATATTTCTGAGTTTGTATAATTACTTCATAAATATTAGCTTTCTGAGTTTAAATGTCTTTCTTCTAATATTTACTACCCACACTATCGATGGAAACCGGTGAATTTTTTGTATTTTTTTTTATTAAAATCATAAGAGACATAGTTTTGGAAGATGAAATATTCACTGCACCGTGCACATTGGATAAAAAATATGTTTCTCAGGTGATTAGGCCCCATCGTTATGTCCATTGTACTTTAGGAGGGAGGGTGAAGCCGTGAGCAGGCTCCCTGATGGAGCCTAGACGCTGGCGGTGGTGGTGATGGTGATGGGATAGAGATGATGAGATGATGGCTGAAGATCTGGATGTGATGAGGTGGACTTGGGTACTGGGCAAGAGGAGGGTCGCAACAAATGTGCACCGAGGAGCAGCTGTGTCTCAGGGGTAGAGCCAGTTTTGTTATCAGAAGGTTGCTGGTTCAATTCCCCTGGTCTGCATGTCAAAGTGTCCTTGGGCAAGATACTGAACCGCAAACTGCATCGTGATCTGCTAGTCTGCACCTTGCATGGCAGCCACTGCAATCAGTGTATGAATGTATGTATGAATGACAAAAGCGTCCGCTAAATGTCAAATGTAAAATGACAACCGACTGGAGAGCAGATTTCAAGTTTAACCGCAACGACTTGATTGATTTAACCAGTCAGCTGTTTGAGAAGAAGGAACGAACAATAAAATCGTCTCCCTGACCGAACTAACGCCGAACCGACACATTCATGTTCACCCTCTTCAGTATCTCTAATTTCAACTTAATTGATAAACGTTTGAGTAATTTTTGAAGCCTGAACTTTTTGATAAATAGTTCTAGAGCAAATAAGATGGCATGCAGTAACTAGACAAAACCAGACTGACGTCCCTGTAAAAAGCTTTCCAATCTCACCTTCCACAGACATGTTTTGAATATTGTGCAAACTATTCTGTGTGTAATACACATACAGTATTTGCAGAAGGCAACAGCATCTGCATCATGCATTGTGTAGTGTCTTGGTCTTTTTTTCTTTTGCTGTGTGATTATAAATCAAAGTCAAATGTGGATAATAGAGGGAGAGGAGGCGCACTGTAGAGCTGTGTCGGGTTGCACATTTTGAAAGTTCGCTAAGCTGCACTGATTTTATTACTTTCAGAAGTTACACTTTAAGAAGAATATTCTAACCTCACATGGCTTCTCTTCTCTTTCAGCAGCCTTTATTATACACGTGCCTCAATTCTCTCTGAATCTGTTTGCTGTCTGATGCACAGCAGCTCTTTACAATTTAAACAGTTGTTTCGATGTTGTTTTTCCATGTGAATCCGGGACGACAGATGTTGTTTGCCACTCAGGGAGCAGTGATCGTGGCAACTGCTGCACATCCTCTATTAAACTCTGCTCTCTCCTCTGTACTGCATGTTGTTTTGAAGGCAGTGCTGTGGTGTTTGTGGTGCAATGCTGTGGTATATCTATCTATCTATATATATATATATATATATATATATATATTTGTATGTATTATACATTGGAGAATATTGCCACTGGCATGGCTTGATTTGCTTCAGTGGCTTGAATAGATTAGATTTTTGATTTTGTTTTGTTGGCTGAATTTAAAGTAAGTGCTTTTACAAAATGACTGCCTTTGTAAAGGATTTTAGACTAGCTCCACTACACACCTGATGAACAGCTGGTGGAGTTATTCATATAAGAACGGTTTCCAGAATTTAAACTACCTCAGATTAGAGGATCTGGTGTTGGACTGGTCAAATTCTGTATTTTCCCTTTTGTCAACTCTGTGGTAGAGATGAATATTTAAAAACTTCGGAGTCATTGTTAAATCATCTGCTGAATAACTGAAAGTAGCCCGTTTCAACCTTTTATGCTCTGTGGCGCGAGAAAGGGTTCAAACTGCCATAAAGATTAGAAGACCTTGAGGCGTCCTCATTTCTTTTGATATGCTTGAGGAAAACTGGCTCTGTCTGGTTTTGTTGACAAGGCAGCTTAGAATAGGGCCTTGTTCTCATAAAGGCTTGAAGGGGTTGTCAAGTGTATTTTTCCACATTGGCAGGATTCAATTGATAGTAAGTACAAGAAGGATATTTTTCCTTTTGTCTTCACCCATGTGCCATTTGACATGATCATAAAAAGATGAAACTTATACGATTTGATTGCTGTCAAAACATGAAACTGTAAAGTGAACTGTATGAAGCGGTTTTGGGCAACACGTCTCCACTGTCCAAAAGATGAAGCCAAAATATTCTGAATACGCATTCTGTCGGATCAGTTTTAGTGTACAGGGAAATCATCATGCTTTAGCTGACGACAAAGTGATAAACATCACAAAATGGGTTGATAATAAGCTTCTTTATGTAATGAGTCACTGAAATCCCTTCACTGAAATTGACCTTTATTCTGATTAAGATACACATGTTCAGCAATAGCATATTCTCGCCTCAGTACTCGTCCTTCAGAATATAACACAGAGCTGCTCTGTTGGGAGATGTTTCAGAGATGCAACAAGCAGAAGAAGACAATTCCCCTTTCAATTAAAATCTGTGAGTAAATGTGAAGCTGGGGGAGGGATTATTCACCTCATTCTGCCATGACTGCTTTATGCGAATGGATGAGCTGCTTAAAATATGAAAAGACATGGTCACTTCCATGTTTAATTGAATGTATTTTCTCACTTTAAAACCAACCACCTATGTAATGACACTACTTTCACAAGACCCTCTTAGATGCCTTCACAGCCACCTTTTTTTAATTGACTCCCACTGACATTGAACATCAGAGTCTTATCAAAGATGGTTATTCCTTTTATCAACACTTAAAGGATCTTTCTTCTGGCGATGTGGCAGTGCAGTAATTGCTCAAGAAGTTGAACAATCTGCTAAAGACATCACCTCTTTTTCAACCACCACTCCCTCCTCAAGGTCATTGTGTCTTACACACCATCATTTTTTCAAAGAGTCATTAAGATAAGTGGGCAGGTTATGATTAATTAACGTGGATCTATGGCTCTTTGTCATAGACTTCTTTCACAGCCTCCACTCGGTTAAAAGGTTTTTGCATAATACAGAATGTCTTCATCGAAAGAGAATCCAGCGGAAGGAAAATGTCACCTGCTTCGTTGCCAGTTTCGACCTTATCCCTCATAGGATTTTGACCTTAAGAAATTATGCATCAGACCGTTCAATATTTGTAAGATGTTTGCAAAGCGGATGCTTTCGGTGAGCTGGTGTGTTAAGATAGATTCAAGTGAGTAAATTAAACAGAAACTGTACTAGATTTGAAAAGTTAGTGTGACACCTGTCCCTAAAATGGAAATCTGAAAATGCTGGCTTTCTTTCAAACTCTGTTATGTATCTTCAAATCCACCATTTAAAATTGAAACATGTAATCAGTATAACAATATGTATTCTGCCTCCCTTTTAATTACTCAGAACAGTGCAATGGTAATCAAACTCCCTCTCAGTGGGTATATTTATAAGCCAGTATATAAATACATATATTATCAGCCAGTGCATTGGTAATCATCATTTCCAGACTGACTATTAAAAACTGGTGGTTAGTATAATTAAAAGCAAAAAAAATATATTCAGTTGCAGCGTGAATATTCTCCTTCTTGTGAAAGCACCCCGGTTTCCTAGCAATTGAAAAGTAACACCTGAGCATTTTTAGTTTTACATTGAAGCCCTGATAAGAACACATATAAAAACACATAAAGATGACTGAAATTAAATTACAATACAGGTAAACACCCACATTCTTATAGCTAACTGTTACATTACAAGATGAGATTATGACTGATCAATATCTGTATAGCATATAAATGCCATTTTCCCAGTCTTAACATAGTCATGGTTATCCTCAACAACCAAATAGTCTTGACATCTTGAGTAGTGTGATCTAAATTTGTAGTTGAGAATGACCAGAACGTCAGTGGTACCATCTACAGAGCATCAGCAACACCAACGATGTGAGATGTCTGCACCAAGTTCAAAGGATACTAAAAGTTGACACCCACCCCAACCACAGTCTGTTCACCCTGGTGCCATGTGGCAAAAGATAGATACAAAAGTATCCTCTGCCGCACCACCAAGCTATGGAGCAGCTTCATTCCCCAGACTGCGAGACTCCTCAATTCATCATCAAGAGACTGTTTTCTGAAATAGATATAACACAAAAGACTCGTACATAGTTGTGTTTTTTAAACCCTTGAGATTTAAAAATGGGTTAGAGTTAGGGTTAGGGTTACAATTTACTTGTATACTTTAATCTACATAGATTTGAACCTCAGGCCAGAATGATAGACTTCAGTGATAGGTTAAAGAGTGGAGGTGTGAGAATGTACATCAATTACATCACTGTAGTCCATAATGAATAAAATGTTGACCTGACAGTTTGCTTATATGCAGTATAGACTAATACGTGTCTTATTTCTATGAAAGAAGCTTACCAGTTTTTCTTTTAAGAACGTGTGGTAAGGTTACTCTTTTAATTTGTGTTCCATTAAGCATTGTAATATTTCTTTCAGTTAGTCATTTTTCTAGAGTCATTTTATGTACATAAAATTGCATCGTCTGCGTATAGATGAACAGTATTGTTTCTAACTTTTTCACCTATTTTATTTATAAAAATGATGAGAGGTGGTCCTAGAAAGGAGCCCTGTGGTGCACCTTTGTGAAAACACATAGAACTCAACTTACAGCCACACTATTGAGATCATTTGGAAAACTAGTTACAAGATCTTTCATCTAATCCAATGGATTCAGGTGTTTCAAAAGAATTTGATGATTGACACCGACTTCAGAAACCCAAAAGGTCAGCAAATTCCTTAAAGATTCAAGATTCAATACTTTATTGCTTCGAGATTTGCGCTTTTCTGAAATCTGTTCTTGTCTCATACTTTTATGCCTTTTGTGAGAGGGGAGAGAATCAAAAAGGCTATTAGCTGGGTGGGAGGGATCCGTAAGTCCCAACCTTCAGACCTTTTTGGTAATCCTGCTTATTGTCTAATGCGCTAGCAATATCATAAAAAAATTTTTATGCTGCCGTCCTGGTATTATGCTTCAATCTAAAAATCTGATGAAAAAAAAAACTATCCCTGATGAAGGAAGTTCAGTACTAGATTTAACCTGTGGACAAGCACCACTGCACACACACTATACGGACATCATGCTTTAATCACAGTACAGTATTGGTGTTTACGTCTAATGTTTAACTTTGTCATATGAAGTGACAACGTGAAAGTTCTCTTCTGCTGCTGAAAGAGAATATACTGTAATGCAGCCGTTCATGGCCAAACTCAAAGGCGTTTATATCCATCCTTTGTCTTGGATAAGGGGAATAATGAGGCAGAAGATTTGCAGTGGAAATTGCTTTGTTTGTGTGTAACTGAGAAGAATGTTATTGAGTATACAGAATCAGATACAAACACATCTCGACAGACCTTGTATGTTCTGTTTATACCTTTAACATTTTTCTTCACTGTTGTTTTATTTTGCAGCTGCAGTCTGTCTGAGTGTTCTCAGAAAGCTGGTGAATCAGTGCTGTGAGTGCCAATTTGTTCTGTTTTCGGCTGACTGGTGCTAAAGTGGCTTTTTCCTTATCATCATGTTTAACTTTCAAACTTAAAATTGCCCCTTAAGCAACACCCAGTGACAAGATATAATTAAAGTCCTCATCCAACTCTTCAGCTGCTTATCTATTTTTGACACAACACTTCAAAAATATGGAAAACATATAAGCACAGGAATGACACATGCACATAAACGACAGTGTCAAGACATTTTCACTTGAGAATGAAAAGAAATGAGAAAAGGAATGAAATGCTCAGATCATCTCATGATATTTGCATTTTTCATGTATTACAATGACAAAACCATAAAAACAAGTTATACAGACATAATTTTCCATTAGTGCGTGAAATGAAAAGCTTGCTTTCAAATCTAGTCTGATCTGCAACAGAAGTCCTGCACAGCCATAACTGCTCACATTTTTCTTTTGCCTATCATCATGAGATGGCAGCTTCTTTAATCTATTTTTAAAAGGCCAATATTCATTGTGACATACACAATCATTCACAGTGCAATACAGTGAAATTCACACAGACAAGAACTGACCATGAAATTGTCCTTTCTTCTGCATCGGTTTAGCATCTTATTATTTAAATGATGGTGTTGCTCTGTGTTCTGAAGCTGATATCTTGACGTCAATTTATTTGTTTTCTGAAGATTTTTATAGTCGCAAAAATGCGGGGGACATACCAAGGTGAGCAGATTACAAAAAAAAGTGAGCTTTAACAGCGAAGCTATTGTCTGAAATCCAAAAGAACAAATCAGGAGCTCAATCAAATAATTATATTATGTATGGTGACCTTAAAATTAATGTAATGGCCCAAGCATGGCTAGATAATAGGAGTACACAACTGTGATAATTTAAGTTAAGGTAATCTTAAGGAAGATAATCTTAAGTCATTCTGCACCTTGGCACAAAGAAGTGTCAGCTCTTGGCTTTATGCATTTAAGAGAAATTTGTGCTGATTATTGAATGTTATATGTGTGATTGATCGTGTGGTCTGTTGGATTCACTTGTTGATGTTCACGCTACCGCTATGAGTTTCGTATGGAAAACATGAATGTCAGGGGGGCGCAATGACAAATCAAGAACAACAACTTCTCAATGCATAGGTACCAGTTCGAACGTTCATCATCATCCTGTTTTCATTTATTTTATTTTAATATCTATTCAAACAAATGATTTTTCCATGTGGCCTAAAATGCTTGCTACGTAACTAATGAGTCACCAAATGAGGCATCACTGCCTTTTCATTTTGTATCTGCAAATCCCACCTCCCTTCATTTTGTGTACAATGCGTGTGCATATTGAATTTCATCTCCAATACTTTCATTTAAAATACCTTTTTCAGGGACTTTAGTGATTGTTGGTTCTTGCAACAAAAGGATGCTCAGGAATAACCTTGAATTGGTTTTTGCTGGACGGAGACGTCCAGAAAACATTCATTCCATAAATTGCCAATTGCCTTAACCTCCTCTCTGAGCACAATGTGAGGAGGAAATTTCGTCTCAGAGCACAATTGGTGTCTTTGTTGCTGTGGATGAACCTGCAGAGGACACAGGGGACACCTCATGTTTGCCTTCACCTTTGAGTTCATTGAGATATTTGTCAGTTTCTGTAGCAACATCTTCCGATGACTCAGTACCCAGAGACAGAGCCACATATTCCTTGTATTTGGAGTGCTTTGGCACTGTAGGAAAGTGGATGATGTGATGATGAGAGAAAAGCCCATACAAATCTTAAACCTAGAAACAGCTGTAGGTGATAATGTGTCAGCTTGCATTTATGGATTAATTTAGTTGTTGGGTGATGTTTATAGCGGTGATCAGAAAATCTAGGGGTTGCTCAGTCGGTCGGTCAGTCCACAAAATTTCCCTGATTCTTTACCATCCACAGTTTTTCACTATAGAAGGCTGACATATGGCATGGAAGTCTATTTGTCCAATTTCTAGTCAAAGAATCTCAGTGCATTGTGTAGTCCAGTGTGTAGGATTTGGTGTCAACTAAAAGTGATGTTGGAAAGCAGAACCAACTGAATACCCCTCGCTTCACCATTTAGCAACTTGCCAGTCCAACATGGACTCTGCGGTGTAGGACCCACTCCCTCTATTAAAGGCTCATTCTAAGGTATTCTAATGATTAGACAGATGGTATCATGTCAGTCAATATCAAATTGAATTTCTTCCAACCTAAATCCTACATGCAGAAACTTTAATATAACACCCAATCACCTGTAAATTAGTATTTTGGTGGGGTATGAGACACTTTTCACTTCAGGTAACTAGTGGATCATCCTGTGCAGATGGAGGATTGTCTGCTAGATCACTTCCAAACCATGTCACACACATCCCACATATGATCTCTTGTTGGAGCAATAAGGAACTTGTGTCTCTGCCTTTGATGTACCAGTTCTTATTGATAAAAAAAAAAAAAAAAGTAGTAGTTAATATATATTTATGGAAGGGATTCAGCTATGATTTGCTGTTTGCTCTATCTTGTGCTTCCTCCTCCTTTTCAGCACCTGTGACCAATAGAGGCGTGACATACAGCTGGAATACATAGACCTTGGTGGATGCAGGTTTCTACAAGTGTGTTCTTTTGTATTTATAAGCTCTATTACTAATTTGAAATGATCAAATGCTTTGTGCGGTACAAACAATGACATTTCAACTCAATATTATTTGACACATTGAGTTGTAAGCTGCAGTGTTGTCGTGAAAACTGTTCTGCTCATCTGACAGAGATCACAAATACAGCAGCAGACTGTAACAAAACAAAGGACAGCTGATGCAGCTGTGTCACACGTCGCTTCCAAAAACGTCTCCAAAGCAGAGTTGTCTCATTTTTTGTTGAGTGCCTGTTGCCTCGACCCGTCTCTCCTCCTGTCTCTTCCTCGACCCCTCCACTGGCATCTTATGTGGGAAGGATGGGTAGGGGAAGTCATCATGAAATCAGAGGCAGCTCAAAAACCTGGTATTTGGCTGGCTCCCTCTTCCCCTGGCACCATTTCACATTACTTTGAAATTCTTTCCATTCTCCGTATAGATTAGTTGGCATTATGTTAGTTAACTTGACAGTATTTTTTTCTGCCAGATGAATTTGGGAGAAATACATTTTTATTCACTCAAATTTCTTCCCTTTAAAAAGAATCACTGTAGAATGAAACACCTTTTATTTAGTCAGTCCATTGCGTGTGCTTCCCTTATTCCTTATGGTCTCAGAGCTGTATATTGAGTGATGATGACTGATGAAGGCCAAATTTTGGTTTCATTGTCTGGTCGACAGTGACATCTTTCAAAAGAGACAGTAAAAAAGCAGAAATGTAATGTGATAGAAATATTGTCCACCTTGTTTTCATGTGAGAGCTCAGCGGGTTCGACTCAGCAATCTGAGTTTAATATTCCTCCAATGTGACAACGTAAATTCACCTCAGAGTTAAGCTTTCGTTGGCCCTTTACCAGATGGGTCCAAGTGGAGGTTGTGTGTCTGCATTCACAATTTACTGATGGACTCTGTTTGGAGTTGTGTCTGTGCATTGATGAGGCCTTATTTTCCAACCCCCCCCCACCACCACCCTAGGGAGAGCTGGCTATGCGATGATCACTGGCTGTTATTTACAAGAGGAGTATTTCAGTGGTACCCGTTATCGCTCACAGAGTTTTAGTGATGCCTAATCTATCTTGCCAACTGGTCCGAGGGTTTCAAGCATCTGCCACGATTCAAGTCATCTGTGGGTCCAGGTTTCATTTCACACAGTTTAAGGCTTTTTATAGGCTTATTTCTTAATCCCTTTACTTGTTGTATGCACAGATTTGACTCTCAATTTCTTAATAGTTCTCTTTTTTTTTCAAATTGGAACACAGGATTATTACGTATTTTTCTATTTATTTTGTTTTCACTGACACTGGTGCCCTTGATAAGAGTTCAAATAAAGGTCAATTAAGCAAGAATTCACCATTTTGCCGTTTTACCAAAAGTTCGTGCCTAACTGAGAATTTCATTTCTATGAGCGAATAGGCAAACATCACAGACTCCGGGAATATTAAATGGTAAATGGACTGCAATTATATAGCACTTTTCAGGCGACCATTCAAAGTGTTTTACATTCACATTCCTACATTGGTGACAGAGGCTATAATGCAAGATGTCTCACTCTATAGCAACGTCTGTTTTTCAGCTAAGGAAAAAGCAATGTGTCTAATTCAGAATATTATTGAGAAAGACTTACTTATCTCATTGCATTTGAAAAAGTCAAAGACCTATTTTTAGTGGCTCTACCTATGTTTAAAGACCGTGTACATACATTTTAATTTTGGTATAAAAGTGGTAGCCGTTAGTGAGCTGCGTAGTTTTTTTTTTGTTTTTTTTTACAGGGTCGGACAAAACCACACCAGCCAGTACCCCGTTTCTAACCTCAATGCTGAGATAAGCTAAGTCGCTGTTTGCTGTAGCCTTATATCTAACTAACGCAAATGAGAGTAAAGCCATTTAAATAAGAGCCCGTCATTTATTTCCTCGGCCCTGCATTTGCATTTGTACACTATTAAGTGCTTCTTCAATGAGAAATAATCAATTGAAAGTGTTTAACCATGCTTACTGACAGCAGAGCAAGACTTTGTCGATTAGACCCCAGAGATGTGATGCATCTTCGTTAAGCACAGGCCATTTAAGTGGGGACACAGGTGGAATCCCCTGGAGTCTTGACGCTGCTGCCGGTGGAGTAGCGCCAGCAAATGGAAGACAAAACCTTTTATTTGACTCACCGGGATCCTCCTGAGGGACAAGGTAGATGAGGAGGTGGTGCGTAGTAGTTTAACCGCAAGTCTACAGGTAAGAAAGACAGAAGAGAAGTGATATTCTATACATCATCTGCTCTTCATGTAACACTAATCAAGCACATTCTGCAGGTTGAATAAGAGAAGAGATTACCTTTGATTGTCAGTGTGGCTGATTAAAGCTGATGTCACAGAGAAAGCTCTTGCTTAGCCAAAAGGTGTTATTTGAAGCCCTGGTGAACTTTTGAGGCAATCACTCCACACATTCAAATCAAATCAAAATCTATTTGTCACATTGCATCAGTGGGCTTTACAATCTGTACAGCGAGCGACGTCCTCTGTCCTTACACCCCTATTCAAGTGACCGAACATTGCCATATTGAGAAAAAAATCTTTTTAATAAGGGGGTAGGGGCAGATGGACGAAACATCAGGAAGAGAGGAGGGACCCCTCTCCCAGAATGGACAGACATGCAATAGATGTCGCACGTACAGAGCAGAACAACAAAATCACACAAGTTGCATTGAATAATATTGTGATACAAATTATTTGATGGACGACTGAGAACTCCATCTCCACCGTGGTGGCATGGAAGAGGGCAGGCCACACAAAATAATTAACAATAAATAAGAAAAAAAACATCAGAATGATGAGGCATCACATTTTTACAGAGGTACAGCTATAGGAGTAGCTCAATGATCCAGCGGAGCCCAGGGTATGACGAGCCAGATCCGTTAATATGTGAGACAGTGGGAGCCAGGACTGAAATGCTCCCATGGGGCCACTGGTCCATCAGAAGGGAGCCTGAATGAAAAGAGAGGAGGAGGAAAAAGCTATGGAGAGCGGACAGTGAGAAAGGGACAGAAAACAAAGTACAAAAGGTAGAGAAATGCAGTGTTAGTCAGAATAAATATACTAGCAGGACAATGTGAATTCTAATACTAGAGGTAGGAGATTCATTGAGACTGAGACCGACCCAGTCAAGGACTAATTAAAGGTTAAGTCAAAGAAGTATGTTTTGAGTTTAGATTTAAAGGCGTCAATAGAGACGGTCTGATGTCAGCTGGGGGATTATTCCAGAGGAAAGGAGGCACAAAAGGAAAAAGCCTGCAGCCACCTGACTTCTGTTTAACCCTGGGAACCATCAGGAGCCCTGAACTCTGACAGGGTAATGCCCGAGGTGGACTGTATGGTTTAATGAGATAGGACAGGCAGTGTTCGGTTTTGTATGTCATCAGCAGCACCTTAAATTCTGATCCGACATGAACTGGGAGTCAGTGCAGTGAGGCTAGGATAGGTGTAATATGATCAAGCGTATTGGAACATTGTGAACATTAATACTTTGTCATTAATACATGGGCTAGGGGGTAACACACTGTGCCTCCAAGATGGATGCAAAATGTCCTACATGTACCATCATTTCTTTTGGTGAGCTGACATGTGCGATAATTCCCTGAATTAATTATTTACGAGATGAAGAAACGTGCATCACAATATGGAAATGTGTGTCTGCTTTAGGGATGAATTGCATTTTTTTCCTGAGCTAGATCAACCCGCGGTGTGCGGCTAAAAGGTAGACTAATCATGCCATGTAATGTTCGGCCATGAATCATGCTCGTTCAACTTTGGCAGCATCATTGCTGCAAACGCTGTGTTTACTGATACTTGTGACGCTCTGGTATATTTCCTTGGTAAGACTAAAACTGCATTGAATGTCATCCTACATGGGATCTCCATGGAGTGGGTTAGGGTTGAAAAAAGAAAGGTTTGCTTACATTGAACTGTTTACGAAAGGCCACACACCGCCAAGAAAAAAGCTCTCAGCTGTTTAGCCCTTTTCAGGAAATGTGAATACAAGGTATGTTAAATGCATCATGAGAGGTTCAGGTGAGGGCCATCACAATGAGTAGAGAAAGTGTGTCTGAAATGAATTAGATGAATTTAATTAATTCTACATGGTAAGAAGATCCAGTTGAGCTTGTGTAACAAACAGAAATTGTGTGACCCTAATGTAGGACTCTCTAGTAGATTGCACATGGGTGTAGAAGTGTATTTCTGATAAGCTTCTCTCTCTCGCGTTGTCTTCTGCTTGCCATCTGTTCACCTGCACAGCTGAGGCTGGTCAGCTGCTGTAGATGAGGTTACCTAACTGTTGCAGAAAACGTCCAACCGCTGTTCTCATGTACAGTGTGGAATAACTGAGAACAAAGTCGTTACTTGAAGAACCTGCAAATCCCCCCTCACTCTGTTCAGTGTGTCTTTAATATTCTGTTGCTCAATATCTGCAAATACAGCTATTATAGAATGGTTAAGGCTACATTAAGATATGGCTCTGACCAATTACCTATAGTTATACATGGAAGTTGATATCTAAAGCACTATGGCTACTATAGGTCACAATCATATACTTATGTATAAATGTCTGCTCCTTGCTTAATATCCTATAATCATGGAGGTTCAGTCCCCTGTGCACTTCAGCAGGAAATGGCACTGAAGTGGTCTGTACTGTCAGAGAGTGTTTGCTCTCCAGCCACTGCCACTTAAAAGTCTCTCTTAAAAGAGCCATATCTCATGGCCATATGCTGAGGTACAGGGCCATTGAGTATGGAAGAGCATAAACACTAGAATCAGGGGTTTTAGATGAGCCTGCTGCCTCCGCCATCCAACCACAGATAAGTGGAAGAAAATGGATGGATGAATGGATAGTAGACCTCTTAAGGTGCTTATTAACATTACAGAGGATATATCAGGGCTAATTCATGCAATATTATTGTTTTATAAGACACATATATGTGATAACAGATTGCATAATGTTAGTGCTTTATTTTTTTAGTACCATATCAAATTAATAAATGTTCTATTATGCATTCATTGTCACTTGACTATGCACTTATTTACAGTTAAAGGGGCACTATGTAGTTTTTGAGGAGAAATTAAAACTTCTTGAAAAAAGAGAATTTAGATATTTTATGATATTAACAAAGGGATTAATAGAATGTATTTTTTTATGTATCTTTTTTTTTTAAACAGGCTGTCTAGGGCAGAAACCCACTGCATGAGTAACAAATACACACAAATGTTCCTGCTAACAAACTCATTTCACTGCGGATGCATACACCATTATGCATACACAATTTGAGTAAATCAAGCTGCTGTGATGACAGAAAACCACCGTTGGACTGAGATTGAAACCGTGGTTCGCTGCATTTGACACCAAAACAATGACAGCTATGAATCCTTCACTGTGTAAGAAGTGTAAATGACTATGGTTAGAGTTGATGAATCCATTTCAAACCATGACAAGTAGGTACCCAAGAAAATTGCTGTTGTTTTAGAGCAGCTTGTTGCCAATAGCAGATACGGGTGATGATGGTCTCACAGAGCACTCAAGGAGAAGAAAGATACATCCATCACATTCTTCCGCAGAGCAGATGGAGGAATAAAAGCTGGTAAAACTACACTGGACTGTTGGAACCACCACTGAGATGGTAAGGTGTCAACGATTTGATGTTTTTCAATGCTTCTAAAAATCTCTTCCCATTGTGAAACTTCTTTTAAATTGGGAGCCTCAGGTAGTACATGTCACAAGTGAGAAATGGCTTCAGTTGATGTCTGGCCCTTCTGTGTGAATGGTTTCCAATAGCAACACAAGGTATGGAGCCTCGGTGTCACCAGGTCATTTTGTCACGACTTACATCCTCAACATTTTGTGGATTTTTCCAAACCATGAGGAAGGGTAAACATTTAGTTTTTGTAGTTACTTTAGGCTCCAGTAGTTCAGGAAATTAGAGCAGGTCGTCCACCAATCAGAAGGTTGATGGTTTGAAGTGACCTTGGGCTGTCCGATCCCATAGAAGCGCTGGATTGCTCCTGTTGAGCAGGTCATCAAATTACATGGCATCTTCTGCCATCGACGTATGAATCTGTGCGTAATTGAGGCAAGTGTTGGTAGGCTAGACAATGGATTGAAATGAAGGTTTTTCAGAGGCACACTTCAAATCAAGGGTTATGACAACTCTCTATTGTTATAATATATTATGGCCCGGTCTTTATATTGAGCATAAAACAATCACTACTAGTTTGCTGATGTCTCTGTAGTAGATAGCTAGCTAGTTAATGCTACATTGTTCTGCTGATTTCTGTATAACAGTCCCGCATTTAGTGTCGCTTCATTCCTCCTCTCAGGAGGAGGAGGAGCATACAGTGCTAATATTAGGCTATAAAGCATCACTTTATTTGATGACGTGATTGAAAATGGACAATTCGTAAGCATCCATGTGTTTCTGTCTCTATCAGATAAATGGCAAATGGTTTGTGGTTATACCCTGATAGCCACAGTAACATAAGAGAAATCATCACAGCTCGAAAATGGAAAATTGGAAGTGTCCAGTCATGTCTCTTTACATAAATGCTATCGAAGACAACTGATAAAAAGGCTGTCCTTCTTCACAGGGAGTGATTTTAACTAGTACTCCTTAAAACTGTTCTGAGGGGAAAGAAGACACTGGGAAATGAGAGGTAGGGATAAAAAACAAAACAAAACTTGGAATCATCTAAAAACATTTGAAAATGTATTTAATTCGAAATTCATGTCAAGTCATGTTGTTTTCCATCGTGATGGATAACATCTCAGCACAAAGAATACTTTGAACCACAAAAAACATCACAACATAGAGCAGATATTACTTGAACACGTGTATCAACACTGTAAGCACAAAACATACCTGACAAGCATTTTTGTTATCTGAACATGGCAATTTTCTTTACAGCATACACATTTAAACAAAATGCAAGTGATGAGAATTTTTTTTGTTGGCAATACAAATTATTACTTACTGTATACAATGTGGCTAACCCTTACATCATGGATGATTACAGCAGCAGTCTTGTGAATAAAATAGATATTCACTATTCCATGATCCATCATAATTTACACGTAAGACCCTTTTTTTGTATAATCCTCGTCCTTTACAATGTGTATTGTTATACCACTGTGTTTCACATATCCTTACAGTACATAACCAAGTGAAACCTCTGTCTAGCCTAGGACAGCTTTTGTATTCATTGGTCTGCCTGGCTCATCGAATCGTGTGAAAATGAGAAGATTTGTGAATTGCATGGTATCATATTTAAAAAAATAAGAATAAAAAAAATAAAGAATAGAGCCCATAATGTTCTCATTAAAATGGCATTTGAACATTGAACTGTGGATGTTCTTTACACCAGAGCGCTTAAGATGACATTCGAATCTACATTTATGCACGATTCCCAAAGGTTAGTGGTGTGCTTGAAAGAGTTCATCTTCGGTAAGTGATTTGCTGAGCTACTTACAAAGTTTTCAAAAGCAGCAAAATAACCCTTACACTGCAGTTTGACAGCTTCAGCAGAAGAGCGTGCCCTTTTTTTCCTGCATTCCTCCGGTCAGACTATTTTAAGTTATTTAGCTCAAGCACCAGTTCAAAGAGGATATTGATGACAGCTGATGAATGTGGTGGCTCTGAACTGGACAGTCTTTCTCAACACCATGTTATCTCACCAGTATTATGTCCCCCTTGACATACCCTTCAAGATTTTTTTTTTCAGCATGTGAAACTCGTCTCATCTTTCATCCTCACATCTGCATCTTCTGCCTCGGCTTCAACAACAGCAGCCCCATTGCTGAGCGGCGCATCGCTCAGAATGCTGCGGAGCGTCACCCGGGTGACACTGAGCGAGTGCTTCCTTGGAGCAGTGTGATGTGGCCGATGGCACATGACCTCCTTGAACATTTCTCGAAAGCGCGTGGACATGAGGTTGTACAGGATCGGGTTGACTGTTGAGCTGAGGTAGAAAAACACTCCGGAGACGATGTGCACGTACTCAAAGATTTCACGGTTCTTGTCAGTCCAGTCGCTGATGAAACTCCACATGAGGCGGTCGGTGTGAAACGGGGCCCAGCAGATCGCAAAAACCACCACCAGAACAACTGGAAGAAAAGCAAGAGAGAGAAAGAGACAATGTGGGATGGGTAGAGGGGATTTTAATAGCAGTACATTGATTATTTTCTCTCTCTCGTCTCAAATTGATTTGTCCCTTTGGGGGCTCTCTGTCAATGAGAGCCTTTGGTTTAATTTTGTTAATGCCAGCCCACAGGCTGGCCCTGATGACGTGTTTGTCGTAGGGGTCGGCAGCCTTCCCCTATATAAAGTACTGACATGCCGTCTTCTGACCAGGCAGGACTATACTTATGGCTTAGAGAGTGGATCCCTTCTTGTCAAGCACTCTCCCTCAGCCTAAGAATAAGTTATTCCCTTGAACGGTGGTGGAACGATTGCAAAGTGAAGCCTGTAGCCCTTCTCTTACGTTCTCAACACCCATTCTGACTTTGTACAAGAACTCCACTCCATTATCTGCAGTTAGAGGGGCCTGACTTGCCAACTCACCAGTTGTGTAATGGGACCCTCTTGGGGTGACACCTGGCAAGGTCTCATCTGCAGGGCCGTCATACTCTCCTCCCCTCAAGGCTCTCCCCACTGGGTATAATATGTGGGAGACTGTATTGGTTTATCCACAATTTACTTTTTCTTATTAACATCAACTGCACCCTCAGCATGTCACCTGGTTTGTGACATTTGTTACAACTTTATTGAACGGAGGTGGAGGAGAGATTAGATTTGAGGGGAAAACACTGACACTGGTGCCCCCCACTCCTCTTTTACCAACCGTATGTGAAACAGCCCTCTTCTTCCTCTTTATCCCCTGACTGGTTGGAGGGGGGCCAGCACCACCTGCTTATCCTTCCGGGGAAGACAGAGCTTTAGGGGTTCATCTTCCCTCTTCTTGTTCTCACATCTTTTTTGCATTGAGGCTCCTTTGTGACAGGTCTATCAAGGAGATCCTCTTTATCTCTCGTACAGAGGTTGATGAGGTTCAACCACCTGGCTCTATCTTGTAGGACCATCAGGTCCATTGCTCTACCTGTGGCCTGGACAGCAAATGAATGGAGGTGAAGGAAGTAGTCTGTAACTATGCAGATCTGTTTACCACAGCTTTGTGACCAGCTTCGCTGTCAACTCTTTCTCCAATTCTGCCTGATAGGCCATCAGGTGCCAAGACACGTTCAGGGCTTGGAAAGTTAGGTCCAGTACGTATATAGACGCAGGCTGGCCCTGAGTGTGAGCGTCTGCGAGAGGCAGGTGTCGATCGACTCCTGTGGCAAGCTAGCAGTGAGCTCTGGCTGCTCTTGTGGTGTTCTCGCTGTTCCCAAGAGCAGCTTCTCCCTCAAAAAGTTCAACCTGACGTGCTAGCCTTCGCTGCAAATAGCTTGAGGGAAAATTAAACACAGTGGATGTATAAAGAGTAGAAATACTACCGCTTGGCCAGTGAGTTTGGAAACAAATATTTGAACTTTTCTCTCTTTCTTTGCGTGGAAACAGTGATGTTTATCCATGTAGCTTGTACTAATGTGAGCCCTGGAGCAGTATTGCTATTCCGTGGGCTAATGTTCAACTGTCTCAGGTATTGCTAGCTAGCCTGTGGGGAGTATCGCTACTTTACCTAGGTCTTTGGCTAGAGCTCAGTATTGCCACTCCCACCGCTAGCCTGAGGCAGACAACTAGAATTGCTCCTAGCTGGCTGCCATGTTTGAGCTGCCCTACAGACTGAGCAGCGACCCAGAGAAAAGGACTGAACAGTTGAGCTAGGATCCGTACCCATAGTGAGACATGAAGCGATGATGCTATGAAAGAGAGTCCTCACGTTTCTCTCTGGTTTGAAAGTTAATAGTACAATACACATGCGTACAATCCCATGAATTGGGAATGAGACTCAAAATTAACTTTCTTACAAATTTGACATTTATGGCAATACTATACATGAATGACTTATCCGTGTAAATCCCCTAATGACAGATACAAATATGATCCCTGCCCTGTAACTGATCAGACGAATGCACCATGCATTGCAATGTAATTAGTCTTGTCTGTTAAAAATCAAGAATCACAGCAGCTAATTTGGGACATCATGCATCATGTCATTACCCCTCTCTCTCAACCTGCTTCCTGTCATGTCTTAAGCTATCCTGTCAATAAAAGCCAAAGGCCAAAAAAACCCCAAAAACCAGTCTGTTCACCATTTTTGGATTTGTACCACTTTTGACCTTTAAGCTACTGTTCTTTAAGTCATGTTGGTGCAAGTCTCACATGAACACGCTGACCTTTATAAAGAATGAAAACACAAGTGTTATACTGTTTTGCCCATATGTTGCATGAAATCAGAATCACAACCCCAGAGCTCTCGTTGGTGATGCCTTTGAGGAGAAGTGTGAATAGTAAACACCTGAATTTTGACAACTGATTGTACTGACATTAGAGACTCGCAAGGTTTTGTTTGTTTTATTCAGGTCAACATCAGGCTTGCAAGCGTCTCAATCAATGTCAGTGCATCATATTAAGATAAGGCCAAGACTAATACGTTCCCACACTCATGCTTATGCACCCTGAAAGACATTGACTTCTACATACGCTTTCACCTTCACCTGCATCAGTAGGCTGCTTCAAAGCCTGTTAGATGTCAATGTGTCTGTGGAGTAACCTGGTTAATATTATGGGCATGGTTGGTGTCTCCTTTCAGTGTCATCTCTTCAATATTAATCATGTTCATAAGCAACTGTAAGTAAGATATGTTTGGGGGAAACGAAATGCCTCATTAATTCCACTTTCATCAACATTTCAGACAGTGTTCATGCAGAGGATCTTCACTTCTAACATTGTTAATTGCTACGTGCAGCAGCAGCTTCTTACTTAAGTATTACTTCTGGAGTAACAACAGCTTAACAATCTGTAATTTGAATTTAATTACAATAAATATGACAGATGTTTTTTTTATTAAAATTTCCCTTTTCTTTATTTAAAAAAATATTATTGTTTGACTTACGCTCATCTTTTGATTAATTAATTAAAATGTTTGACACCAATGACTTGAAAGGGTAATCAAGTCTCAACATACTTTTTTTTTTTCTCTTGAAAAAGTGAATGTTTTATCAGGACTACTTTTCTTTGAACTTTGCTCTCCACATGACCAGATCATTTCTCATTGCTGGCCACCTTGTAGTGACCCAAGCAAGTTATTTCCTGCTTCTAATAGAAAATAAACGCGAGCCGATGACCACACCCAGTTTTGCTAGTTAGGTATTGGGGCTGTCTCCCCTTTGTTGTCTGTAAAAAGAAAGCCCCCAGAAACACTGATCTGCAAGATGATTTTAGTTTCGCCTTGTTTCTTGTTGTCCCCCTGGAGCCTAGCGTCCAAATGTAGCATTTTCTGGCCCTCACGGCCAAAACATAACAAAAGTTCACAGTTTTTTGCAAAGAAACGCGGTGTTAACAGTCTATGAGTCTGTCGAAGGATCTATTTATTAACCATGTTCCAAACAGGTGTTTATATTAACATTTCACAAATTTCCCAGTCTTCCGTCTTATGTGTAACAGCATCCCAACTTTTGGGGATTTGGGGTTGTAATTGTCCCATGAGCAGGTTTGCTTACAGGAGAGTTTGGCACACAGCTCTGTTTCAAAGACTCAGTAAAGAGAAGGAGGGTTTGATACTCACACAACATCTTAGTGACTTGCCGGCGACGTGCCTTCTGCTGCTGTGTTCGGATGTTACAGAAGCTATCCTGTCCAAAGCCCGACTTCGCCTCCAACGCCTGACGCATCTTCTCCCGCTTCAGCTGCAGCCCGATAAGCATGTAGAGGGTGCTGATGGTAAGCATGGGTAGAATGAAAAATAGCAAGGTGGTCACCTGGATGGTCAGGTTGTACATCCACTGCGGTTTCAGTAGCGTGCAGATTGCTGAGTCCGGGATCACCACGCTTATGTTTCCAGCAGGACCAGTTAAATTCCTGTACAGCATGTCGATTCCATGTAGACTTGTGTTAGGCAGAGCAAACAACACCGACACACCCCACACCGTCAGGATGAGCCGCTTGGCGTGGGTGCGCGTTACGACATACTTTGCGCGCAGAGGGTGAACCACGGCAATGTAACGCTCCACACTCAGCGCTGTCACATTCAGGATGGAAGCCAAGCAAACAGTCTCGAATAGGAATGTTTTAAAATAGCAGCCGCCCTTCCCCAGGAGGAAGGGGTAGTTCTGCCACAGCTCATACAGCTCTAAGGGCATGCCGAGCAGCAGCACCAGCAGGTCGGACACCGCCAGGCTGAACAGGTAGTAGTTTGTCGGCGTCCACATCACTTTGTTGCGTGCAATGACGGTGCACGTCAGCACATTCCCCAACACGCCCACCAAGAAGATGACTAGGTAGACAAGGCACACGGGAAGGAACACAGGCGATCGACGAGGACCAAGGCAATAATTTAAGTACTCTTCGTCTGTTAGACATGCAGGATCCAGATCCACGTGGCTGCTGTTCATGCTGGATGTGAGATTGGCACACTTTTCCCTTTGAGGACAGAGCCACCCACCTTTCTCGGCAGTTAGGTCCAAAGAGCAGTTGTACGAAGCGGACATGTCGCTGAAGTAGTCTGGCTTGGAATCTGAGGAAAAAAAAGATCATACATTCATCAGTATAATGACATTTTCGAGCAACGGCCAGTGGGTAATGACATTATACAAAACGGACCGCTAATTAAAGTTAAACAGGAATCAGAGTTTGGTTAAGCACAAATGAGGAAGGAGTTTTTTCACAGCTTGACATTCATCTCTCTTCATCACGTTTCCTGTCCAATTCCCCAAACTCTGAATTTGATTAACTCTGACTGCTGTATCTGCCAATGAGTTTTGAATTCACTTCTGACAGTGAGCAGGAGACTGAGTGATTGAATAGGCTTGAATTGGCATCTGTTTCCCGTCCCTGTAGTATGGCTCAAAACCTTCACAAGCTTTGCCTGCGTGCTTCAATAAACACAAATGTGCAGAATTTTATTGAAACCAGTTGCAAAGTAAACATCAGAGAGATGTTGCTGATGCCAGCCAGTACTCTTCAAAATACGGTTAGCAGGACAAATGCGCAATGAGAGACCAACGACTAAGGCTGAGTCTGAACTTTGAGGAATGTGGCTCATGGTGAATTTATATTTTTCTCACTGTCAACACCACCTGCTCAGCACCGTACAGCAGTCAACTTTACGGAGCTGTGGTGGTTCTGTAGGTGTCTTTGCATAGTGCTCATGTTAGCCACGATGTACGCTGCTATTTTCTTACAGTGCTCACATAATGTTCATGTATTGGCGTTTGCTCTGTCGCGGTTTATTGTTTCCATTGTGTACCCAGAATGCTGCCACACAAACAATTTAAAAGTGGCGGGGGGGCGTCTTCTATGCCGTTTTTGAGTTCAACGAATTATTGTCACGTTTTAATATCGCAAGATCTCCTGGCACGAGATCACCACTACTGCACACTGTTTACAGTCTACTGACAGTTGCTGCACAGTTAAATTAATCAAATTAATTAAAGAGCAGCGAAAACTGATGGTCGTCTGCTTTAAAGAAATGTAAACTTGTTAAAAGGACACGGTTGGTCCACGTCGTATAAATAGCAAATGTGCGCCCCTGTGTGCGTTCGTCTTCAAGTGAGGTGTGGTCAGTTGTACTGATGACACGTTTCTATCTTGAGGCAGTAGAAAGCGACAAGTGAATTCACTTTTAAATGTAAGTATGGCATTTAAGTCCCTGGAATAGCCAACAATCAATTATTATGAAAAACAAGGGACCCAACACTGTCAAGGTTGTTACAGGAGTGGTGCTTCATGGCAGAAGGGTAAGGTCAAGTGCAGCTGGTGATGTATGTAGGAAATTCGATGTGGATCAGACCATCTCATGTAACAACGCTCTGTTTGACCTTTGGCTCTGTAGACCATGTCATTATCAGAAAACTGCAAAAGATGCCAAAAGGAAACATTTCTCTGATATTATTCTGTCAAACCGTCACAAGCCTTGTGTTTTGTTCAACACTATTGACACTCTTCTTAATGCCCCGCAGACTGCCTGTATGGAGGCTTCCCCTGCTGTGATTGAAAACTTCCTTCTCTTTTTTATTGGTAAGGTCACTTCAATTCGGGCACAGATCTCACCTTCTGCTTATGACCCCTCAATCTTGGTCCCCTGATCTGCTGTCTTCAACCAGTTTGAGCCTGTGACTCTTTCCTTCTTACAGGAGATTGTTGGTCATTTGAAGCTATCAGGTTCTTCAAATGATGATGTCCCACCGCGACTATTTAAAGAGGTTTTCCCCACTGTAGGACCATCTATAATTGCACTAATTAATAGCAGTCTGTCCTCAGGAGTGGTCCCTGAAAACTTTAAACATGCAGTAGTTCAACCTCTGATTAAAAAACCTGCTCTAGATCCTGCAGTTCTTGCCAATTTCAGGCCCATCTCCAAACTGCCTTTCCTTTCAAAAATCCTGTGGAGAAGGTTGTGCACAGTCAATTAATGGCCTTTCTGGAGGAACAAAATATTCTAGAGGTTTTCCAATCCGGTTTTAAAACACTGCACAGCACCGAATCAAATCTTTTAAGAGTTTTTAATGATATATTGCTAGCTAAGGACTCTGGTGACTGTGTTATCCTTGTGCTTTTAGACTTAACTACTGCATTTGACACAGTGGATCATGAAATTTTAATCTCACGCTTGAAGCAGTGGGTAGGCATCAGGGGTATAGCATTGGAATGGCTCAGGTCGTACTTGACTGATCGAACTTTTTGTGTCAGCCTTGGTGACTCAGTATCCTCCTCTGCTCCTCTCTCGTGTGGGGTCCCTCAGGGCTCAGTTCTTGGTCCTCTCCTCTTCTCTCTCTATCTGCTCCCGCTTGGTTCCATACTTAGGAAGCACGGCATCTCATTCCACTGTTATGCAGACGACAGTCAGATTTATGCGCCTCGGAAAAAGAAACACTCTGCCAGACGGTTACTTTCGTGTCTTGACGACATAAAGGCCTGGATGGCTCTGAACTTTTTAAATTTTAACGATAAAAAGACAGAAGTGATGGTTTTTGGTGGCGCCACAGGGACCCCCCCTGTAGATCTGGGTTCCTTGGCCCAATATATTAAACCTACTATCACAAACCTTGGGTTTAAAGTGGACCCTGAGCTTAACCTTGACTGTCAGATCAAGGCTGTTGTCAAAGCTAGCTTTTTCCAATTGAGGCAGCTGGCCAAAATAAAGCCAATTCTTGCAAGGCAGCACTTTGAGACAGTAATCCACGCCTTTGTAACTACTCGGCTGGATTACTGTAACGCACTGTATGTGGGGGTCAGTGGGTCCTCCATCGCCCGTCTCCAGATGGTACAGAATCCAGCTGCACATCTTTTAACTGGCACATGTAAATATGAGTACATTTCCCCCATTTTAGCCTCACTGCATTGGCTGCCTATTCAATTTCGGATCCATTTTAAAATTCTTCTATTTGCTTTTAAACCCTTGAATGGTCTTGCCCCGCCCTACCTCTCTGAGCTTCTACACCCTTATATACCCGCCCGCTCTCTCAGGTCAGATGATCAGCTGCTCCTGAGTGTGCCTAAATCTAAGCGGAAGCTCAGAGGAGACTGTGCTTTTGCTGTGTCGGCTCCTAAACTGTGGAATGATCTGCCTCTGCACGTTAAACAGGCCTCTTCTTTGTCGGGTTTTAAATCACTTCTTAAAACCCATCTCTTCTCCATAGCTTTTGACACCTAGTAAGAGGTCGACTTGATCTTCTTGATTTTATTCCTTATTATTTGTATTACTTTTATTGCATTTTTACTCATGATTTATGCCTTTTAATGTATTGTTGTATTTTAAGCTTTATTATGTCTGTTTGTGATGTCTTATTTATTTTTTCTGTACAGCACTTTGGTCAACTTTGGTTGTTTTTAAAGTGCTTAACAAATAAAGTTGGATTGGATT
>CAEMYA010000103.1:2753827-2784323 GCA_903131615.1 Diplodus sargus | reverse complement strand
ATGTCGACTTGATCTTCTTGATTTTATTCCTTATTATTTGTATTACTTTTATTGCATTTTTACTCATGATTTATGCCTTTTAATGTATTGTTGTATTTTGAGCTTTATTATGTCTGTTTGTGATGTCTTATTTATTTTTTCTGTACAGCACTTTGGTCAACTTTGGTTGTTTTTAAAGTGCTTAACAAATAAAGTTGGATTGGATTGGATTGGATTTTTGGCAGACACATCAATGAATTGAACATGACACATAACATGTAGTTTAGTAATTTCAGAGGTGCTGGTAAGTGGATTTTGTTTTGTTTAGGCAGAACCAGGCTAGCTGTTTCCTCCTATTTACTTCATGATAAGCTAAACTATCAGCCTGGTGGCTATAGCCCTAAATCCACTGCACAGATATGAGCAGACATGAAAAATGTGGTCATCTAACTCTTGCCAAGAAAAAAGAAAAAAAAAAAGAACGATGTATAAGCATTTCCCAAAATGTTAAACTATTCATCTAAGGGCACTTCAGTCAGTGATAAATAATGAGGGCATGCCAGCACTGGACTTTCACTTCTCAGATCCTGCCAGTCTGGAAATCAAACCAGTGACCTTTTTCAAACCTTAAGGCCACTGCTGGTGCATTACAGGGACAAATCAGCAGGTTCTTACTGTCAGCACACATCAGAAAGCAGTGGCCCATTCCATATATAGTATAAACTTCTGAACTCTGACAGGCTGATGATCCATCATTAATGGTTGTTTGCTTGTATTTGCTTATATTTTTGGCATATTATTGGTTCATAAGATAAAGGAAATTTGATATAAAAGTGGAGACGTTGGTTCAAAATATGCAGGGATATTAGCCTCTTGACTCCTGAATGGTAGAAAAAGGAAGCGGTCCATCAGCTGAATCTACATTTTGAATTTGGTGGTACAGTTTTTCTTTAAATGAGAAATATGGAGCGAAGGATAACACTTTCCTGCCAGTTACATAGGGATGACTGTTAAATACTGTGGTTTATTAAACTCTGATAGTGAGTAAATCGAGAATCTTCTGTGTCCACTGTCGAATGCAGCAGCTGCAGAATGAGGACCCAGGAAACCACAAGTTTTCCTCCCACATAGCATCAAACTGAATCATATTATCCAATCTCGTGTGTATCTTGTCTTGTATCCTGTCGATGCGCTGACAGACAGAGAGATGTGCAATGTGCCATCCTTGTATATAAGGTAACTCTTGTGAGCGTGCTTCTTTCCTGAGTCTGGGTTATTTAAACAAAATTACCCTAACAATGACTGTTGACGATGAGCAGGAATCACAGCACTGATTTTCCATACATTTAGATACAACAGTCAGTGGTCTTTTCTGTCTCTGGCAGAGAATTACTAGGGGCTATTATGTGGCTCGTAAGAATGCATTTTGTGTTTGTTGACTAAAGCCTTCAATCTAGGCAAACAATAAGCTTTAAACATAATAGGTGGACAGGCATGTTGTCAGAGAACTATAGCAGCACATCCCCATTATCACAATCAATTGCATCCCATAGGCTGTTCCCCTGTGGCTTTAGTGTGCGGCCATGACTTCTCCATAGGCCCTGATATCCATTAGACAGTTGTTACTTGTCCGTCACACTGACTGGAGGCTGAATAAAAATCCCCAAGTGTTTTATTACATTAGCATAATCTACAGATAGAAAGCCCAGAGCTTGGGATGTAGGATGCCTGAGCGTATTAGCATTCTGTACAGTGTATATTATAAAGAATAACATAGTATGCTTTATAAATATAGATCTAGGACTATAATGAATATTTCAGACCTGCAGGACACGGGATCTACAGTGGAGTTGATGCATTTATGGATGACACATCACATTATTTCTCTTGAGCTTTCTGCAAGTCATCACGTATCTTTCATAAGCTAGGTCAAACTCTCCAGAAAACGAGACAGATCAGAGTTTTTTTTTTGTTTTATTTCAATAATTTAAAGCTAAATGCATCTTGCAATTTGTTTTCAAGCAAAGTGCGAAGTTATAAATGATAAAATATGCCTGTAGTTTTCAAACATTCATCTATAAAAGCACATCTTTCGATGCCTCTAAAGTTAAGTGCTGTTTCCACTTTATTTCATCCGCAATGAATGAAACAAAGTCATGACACGCACTGACCTAAAACTCATAAAAGAAAGTGGCTGTCTGGGAAAGGATTTCTGAATGTCTTATTTATTCTGTCGGACACAGATGAAAACCTCACAGGTTTAGGTGGCAGAATACACTTTATTGATTTCACAGCAAGATCGATAAAAGTGAGGGAACCTTGTGTTCTGCTTTGGTGGTAACACTTTAAGGCTGGTGAGCACTTGTACGGCAAAAAAGTCTCTGTTCATCAAATGACTCCATGCATTGCCCCTTTACTTCTAGAACCATGGTGGCGAAGCCACGCCCATTCTGGTGTGCCCTAGACCTTAGTTTGTACAGTTAAGGGAGAGACAAATACATTTGTAATTTGTGAGTGAGGCATGAATTACACATATGATGTTTGTCTGTGTTTCAGTGTTTAGGACTTCAGCAGCCATGTCTTAAAATACTGTCAGATTATTGTCCTCAGCATCCTCTGGTAGTCCAACAATGTTCTTTCTCCTTCCACGATTCTCAAAATCAGCAATATGTTTATTCAACTCTCTTGAGTTGTGGGCAATAATGTCGAGATTTGGCACTGTGGTGTCAGCTAAGCCTCTTTCAGTTGCCATCTTGAGACCGCCCCCCCCCCAAAGATACTTTTGTAAGGCAGGAAAATCATACTAAATCTGTCTATTTTGAAACTGTAGTGAAAGGACGGTCAGTCAATTTTGTGAGCTATCGTACATACAGGACCGGCTCTACAATGTTTTGGTTATGGATTTTAATCACTGACGCAGCATGAAGGATGTGTAGTCTTTATAATTTGCATCCATTAGCTGTATGACAAACTGTGACTCTCTCAAGTTGAAAAATTATCTTTTAAATTGACAATAGTATGTGTGATTCATGGCACATTTCAAACTGGATACAAATTCATTTACTAAACAGGAGTTTTATTCACGCTCACAAAAAGCTATGCTGCAGTTGTTGCCTATTACTTGCAGTCGATACAATAGTTCAGTCTTTATACGACCAGCCTACAAACACCTCAACCACTGCAGTCTTAGAAACGGCTTTTCACCTGGGAGACTTCACAACTATCACTAGGACATAGAAATTCATATCTAGCCAACGTCTCTCAGCCTCGTCCCAAGAGATTTTAAGAATGATTCCATGAACAGTCTCCACATCACAACATCAAAGCATGTCTGTCTACCCCGAGAAAAGGGCACAGACCAAAATAACAACGTCTTCCAGCTTTTGGGGTTATCATGATCCTGCTGACAACGCAGGCAGAAAATGTGACTTAATGGAGTTCTTTGCTTATAATGAACTAAGACATAACTGATCGCTAGCTTCATTTAAATCTCTTAAAACTTACTTTGTTGTGAAAGCTTGTGGAGTTGTTTGATGTATATACAGTAATTTATACTGTTTTTATTAATGTTATTGTTTTTATTTCCGCCTGCTCATGTCCTTTGGCCGTTTTCTTTTCTTTTGCACTTGTTCACCTCGTAAGAAAATTTCTCTATACATAAATGTTATCACTTACAAATGTGTTCCAGCGCATTAATGCCTGTAATATAGAATTTTCCAGGCGTTCCTCTCTACCCACATGTCCTTTAAACATATTACTTTAATAACACATTTTGCTTCCCCTCTCGATGCACTGACAATACAGACCTTCTTTGTCTCTATATGTGCAAGCTGCGTCTGTCAGTACTTCATCTGATAGTTATGATTTTTTCCCCCCAATTACTTCAAGACAACATGGTTTTCTGGTCACCGTCATTTCATTTTCATTTATACAGGTCTACTTATTTATTCATATTTGGTTTTATTTCAAAGTTAGGCAGAAGGAGGCATGAAAGCCAACAAGAGAGGACCCACTTAACCTCAGAATATCCTACTTACATTATACAATTTTTAGTTGAATGAGTCACAAGGACTAAGAAAAGATTAGCACGTAGAGAGGCAGAATCAAATGATTTTGAGATTTAAAAAAAAGAAAAGTTTTTCATATAAAAATTCTCTTCCTTGTAAAGATCTCATTCCATTTCAGTGGTTTTAGCCCACTGACTTTGTATCCTGCAATCCTGTTATGCCCAACTTGGCTATGGCTTCCACAGAAAGGCAACGCTTAGTAAATGAAGGTGACACTGTGGACACAAATTCAATTATAGCCTTAAGCAAATCCCATGTTGTTGATTTAATGCGCAAATAAAATAGCAACATAAAATGTAAGAAATGCGCACTGTCCCTGACATAAACCATCAATTAACCAAATTATTTATGAACACAAATGTTATAAAAGAACGTTTCTATAAATGGTAATCACATTCGGTAGATTCCGTAGATGGTGAGTCCCTGTTAACTTAATTATATTATTTGAAAGTGTTTTTTAAACTCAAAATGTGATATCTGCAATTACAAAACGTTAAAATACTTTGAATTGAAAGAGAGTTCAAAAGAAAGTTGAAGTACAAATGGTATTGAGTGCATTTATCCCTTGATCACCACAACCCTGTATTTCGGAGGTACCGAATGATGAAATTATGTTTGGTAACAGATTGTTAATATAGATGACAATGATTTATCCCCGCTCTTGTGATAATTATCTATCCAAAGAGTATAATTCGTCTTACCTCTAATGCGTTCCCTTGTTGTTATTCCCTGGTGTAAACACAGATTAGTGTCTTGGTTGGAGTGTGCACAATGTGCTGCTCTCTCTCCGTTTACTCTCCTCCTGCTCTGTTGCTCCCTCCTCAAGCCTCTCTCACAATCGCATCACATACATACAGTACACACACATAAACACACACACACACACACACACACACACACACACACACACACACACACACACACACACCCTCTCTCTCTCTCTCTCCCTCTCTTTCTCTCTCTCTCTCTCTCTGTCTACCGCTCTCATCCAGCCTCACCTGCAGCCTCCCTGTATCACACATGAACAGACGGTCATTCAAACCTTATAATTATATTATTATAATGTATGTTAATCGCATAATGATCTGGGCTGTGTGCCATCACAGTCAGTCCACACTCCTGAGCACGAAGCATTCGGTCTTTCAGTGTGAGTGAATTGTAGCCTCATGCTTCACTAGTCATTTTCACATAATCCGCATGGCATCCTGCAAGGTTCAAGGTTCATTTGTTTGTCATTCTACAAGACACGGTCACACAATTAAATGTTAGTTGTAGTCACTTTATGCTACGCAAGAAAAACGATTTCTTATGGTGAGGTGTGAAGGATTCTCACAGCCGGACAAAAGAAGCTACTCTATAGTCTGATGATACAGCAGTGGATACCTCTGTATCATAAACCTGGCTGTGGCTGGCTTCGTGGTGTCTTTTAGTATCCTTTGGTTCTGTGCGGTTGTAGTCGCCCGCTGCAGAGCCCTCCTGTCCTTTGCAGTGTATACCCCATGCCAATTCTTACTATTCCCAGTCAGGATGCTTTCTTTCACTCTTCCATAGAGGGTGATATCACCTTGGCACAGGAACTTTTGCTTCCTGGCCATCCGATGCAAGCTAACTGTTGTGTCACCGATAATTCTCCACACCACCAGGTAGATGTTGCCTGTATCCGTCATTCAAAAAAGGAAAACCAGAAGAATTGGGAATGCGGATATACAAACCATTGTTATGATTAAGCTTTTTTTTGACAACACTCTAACACTCACTAATATAGCGGCCTCTGACAAAAAGTTGTTAATGGCACTGGTGAAGAAGCAGAAAAAAAGACATGGGTGAAATACTATACTGCAATGACAGGCACAAGGGTTTTTTCCTTTCTTCTTACATCTTACGTGCACTTATTCACTTAGCTAAATGGCTAGTCCTTGTGAATTATCTCAGCGACATGCTCTACATGCTCAATCATCCAAAAAGTTGGTGACAAGGGCTGATAAGTGCCAACAGTCGCGAACCAACTTCCTCGATATTGTCCGCTTGCTGACTGATGGCCTGATGTGTCAGGGCCCTGAGAAATAAAGCCGCTTCTGAGCCTTCTAAACCAGGGTGGACATGGGTGATGTCCTAAGTGTAGTTTTCAAGGTGTGTGAAGACTGAGTGGAGGGCAGTGGAGATGGCAATCATGGCGTTACGGTTGGATATTTTGGTTCTCTGCTGGGAAGCAACTGACAAGTTCCTCTTTAGGAACAGCTGTATTACTGTACTGTCATATGAAACTCTTTCCCTGTGACCTGAGCGATTCTGCATCCCAAGAAAGACAGGCAACCATGTCAAATTGATGTCCAGTTTAGTAAGTCAGGAGATGGACTTGCAGATGTCTCCATGGCCTGGCCTCTTCTCTGGGGTAAGCTCTGGAGCATTGTGTCCACACTTTACAACATTAAAAAAATCCCAGAAGCAAGCTTCCTATGCATACTTAAATAATTTGCATTGACTTCTTGTAGGCCCATCTTTCAGCACACAGCCAGCATCCAAAACTCAATGTTTTTCTCGACTATGCAGCACAAATGACAAGGCTGCTTCTTTATTTGATGCGGAGCCATTTACAGACAAGAGGAAAACTCAGTGATTACCTTTTAACTTTGGGGATTTAGGTGAGCTCTATTGTTGAATGTTAATGTACTGCCTTGACTATCTGTGCTTGATTGCTGACTGGAGCCTGAGGTCCATCTCATGGACCTACAGAGGAGATGGTGAAAAGAAAAGAGCGAACAGGAAATTCTGGCGAGTGCTGAGTTGAATGAGAGGTTGACCAGAATTCAAAAACACTGACACACACAAAATCCACATGCCATTGCTTGCAAGTTTATGGCTAATGCACAGGAACGTTTTCTGGCTGAATAGGGCAAACAAACATATGCAAGTAAAGTGAATGTAGAGAGTAAAGCAGGGTGAAAATCTGCTTTGTTTCCAGTGTGAACATGTAAGAAAAAAGCACCAGCAACCCTTCACACTTCCAGACCATAGCCATCTGTCCCTCCTTCCACCATCCTCCAACAACAGCAATCCGGTAGGGATGATGCTGTGCATGAGATGGCCACCACAGTCCATGAGTGACTGACTGTCCTTTGATAGCGAGGGGCCTGGAGATCAAATTATTCTGCCCTAATCAGTAATGGACCTACTAAGTACCAGTAAGGATTTAAAGGTAGATATAAATAGTGATTCATTGATGCCCTGTGGCAACCTTAGACATTGTTGGAGGTTATGTAGACACATAATCTATATTCATACGCGCCCCTTTTGTGACATTGCCTATTATATATACATTTGTCTGATGTGGCAGGCATATAATTAAATGCTTGGCCACCGCTGTACCGTACGCACCCGGTAATTTTGGGCTAATTGATTGGCTTTTAGGTTGCAATGGTCCATAAAGAGGCACATTAGAAACAGGTGGGCTGCTGTGCATATGCAGTGTCAACTGGGAATGGGATGATTCTGCATTGGAGCGGTCTTATACAAATAGACAAGACTTACGAGTGAGCGGGTGATAGCATAGCATAGTGCTCACCTACCCTCACTTGATTTTGGAAAGAGAAGGACTGTATTCACCAAATTTGCTTAATCAATGCAATTCCTTTACGTCAGGAACATAGTACAGGCTGATCAGATTAATGTGTGTCCATGAAAAAAACACTGATATTTATCCTCCTCAGACAGATGGCCTGGCAAGAGATACAACGGAACAGTAAGAATTAGATCAACACATCACCATACTGTCTTTCTCATACCAGGGTACCATAGGTAGAGGGGAACAGCGTCTTACTTTGCGGTTGCATGAGTGATGAAGGGAGGTGAGCTTTGGCTAGCAGCTGTAAACTCACTAATTGACAGTCAAACCATCACTCATAACACTGAGAGCAGATACAGAGTGACTCCAATGGTGATTGATATACTAGTGTATTTGCTCAGGGGAAAAATGTAAAGTTTGTACTGTTAGCCTATAAGCGCTAAGTAATCTTAATCTGCAAAGTAATCTTAATCTGCAAAGTAACTAATAACAAAGGTTATCACACAAATGTGGTGGAGAGGAAGTATGAGGTAGCATAAGTGTGGCTATATCGTGGCTGAGAGCAGCATCCACAGGTGGCAAAAGGCAGATGCTCCTCCTGGAGATAAGAGGCTGGCATTTGGGTTTGCCCAAAGCACCAACTCTGCCTTAATTAATGTCAGGTGAAGGCGCACCAACACTGGTTCAGTGGCCCGTATTTTCTCTACTGGCTGTAAGTGCCACATCCAAATGTTTGGATCTAGATCATAGCCCCCAGGAGATTCAATTAATATACTAATATCAGTTTGAATGTCTGAAACACTTTACAGACAAATTATTTGCTACATATTTAGTAGTAATTAGTGCACATGTTTATTTTTCTCCAGTGAGTCTCCAGCTTGTGAACATGTACATTAGTCATATCTGATGGGCAAGAAAAGGCCGAATGAAAAGTTCCAAGCTTGCGTTATCTGCATTTTCCAGCTGCTTAATTAACATGCCAGTGCACACAACCCCTTACAGCACCTGTGAGTGTGTGTGCGCAATACTTTATAATGATGAGTAATCAACAACTGACATTCTGAGAGATATGATTGATTTGACCTAAGTCAGGTGAGTGATCAATATCAATGAAGTCTCTGGGCATTCAGTGCAGAGTGCTTAAAAATGTATAGGAGCGTATGAGTAGGTTTGCACTAACATCTCTGAAAGTACAATTTTTAGGTACTTTGAATTTGTTCATTTGTATACCACAGTTTAAAAATAATGTATTTAATTGGTGGCCTAAAATCATATAGTATACAGTTTACATCGATGTAAATATACGTAGCCTATAATTTACTTTTACCTCTATTTTTGATAATTAAATGCATGTATTGCTCTCACTTATACTAAAGTCATATTTTGCACTGTATTTTTACTTTTACTAAAGCATGGCTTTTGGGAAACAAGCTGTGTTCTTAAACTGCGAGACTGTCCCTTTTAATCCCACGAACAAGGAATGTAAAAGAAAAAAGTTCATAAGAAGATCAATGTTTTCAAATTGCCTCATTTTGGCTTATCGCATAGGCCGAATACCAGGTATATATTAGGTCTGGAAAATTAGTTTTTACGGTTTTGCAATATCAGATGTAGCTCTCTAATTAATTAAAATGCTACGTGACTGGCATGATGTAAGGCATTCTTTTTTTGTTTTATTCTACAGGCAATTCTCAAACAATGAGAGAGAGAGAGAGCATCATTTCTTGTCCTGTTTTCTGTCATTTATTCTCCCCTCTTTTAAGGGGTCAAGGGAAGGAGGTGTCTCACAGCAGACAGAAAAATACACTGATTATCTTCATCTGAGCCTAATCTTGGTTTGCTTGGTTTTGTTGTCATAAGAAGGGACATACTGAAAGCTCTGGCACCCACTGCACCTCAGACGGAACACTGCTCAAAACAAAGGAGTCAGATTCAAAACAACAATGAATGCATGTTGCTAAAATCTCATGACATGCTTCTCTTACTTAAGCACAATGCTTTTGTTTAACCTAATGAGTGCATTTCTTCCCTAAGGAAACATTTGCCAAGCTGATTTTTTCAAAATAATTTGAGATGTGGGTGTTTTACATCCATGTAAACAAACATTACTCCGTTGGGCATCCAGTGGTCAAAATCTCCACAGCATAACTTTAACTTCACGGCATCATATAGAAACACATTCTTAAGAATGTAGTGTAAGTGTCTCTAAAGTCAGAGAGAGACTTGCAGAGAGAATTGGGACAAGTAAAGTGACTGAATAATGTTCACACTATATCGCTATCAGTAAATGCTGCACTGCTGTTGAATGAGGTACTCAACCTCCAGAACCAAAGTGCACTGTGCTGCTTTTGTGTTACTGTGGTTGGCAGTTGATTGGACAGGTCAGGAAAAACAGGTATGAAGATGAGGCTGCTAACATGCTAAAAAGAAACTTTCCTCTTAAGATTATTAACAAAAATCCTTTACATTTCACCAGCAGGATCGATATTGTTTCTAAGGGTCTTCAATTAAAACGTAGCACTCTGTTTATTCACACACAATTACAATCACACACGCTGTAGTAGCCAGTCTCTCTAACAGTCCTTCACCCATAGGCAGCGGCTTGTGCTGAATCTGTCAGAGTAGCTGCTCATGAAGAGAATGGCTGAGAGTAGATAAAACAATCAGGGCAAATTAACTTCAAATTGTAACTCTGACATAATTCAAGCCAAAGTCAAAGTCTTAAACATGGATTTAATATCACGTTGAAAACCAAAGCTCACACGTCATTAACGACACTGTAAGGAGACTCCTGCACAGATGGTAAAAGCCAGCCAACGCCCCTCCAGTTAGTTAGAACAGATGAAGCCTCTTGGATGAGAGGTGAAACGTCCTCAAGAAACTGAAACAAATCCTGTTGCCTACGATACAGCACTTAGATTTACCATGACCTGTTTGACTGGTTGTTAGGGCAAGGTGAGCCCCAGTGTGAATGGTTGTCAAGCTGCCTGGGGAGAGAACTCAGTACAGCATTGTAGATGGGTGATAAGTAATGTCGTAGAGCACCTCTTCTGTAAAAAGACGGATGTTCCAGTTTGACATAGATGGATTATTTTACTCCTCTTTCAAAACATCTGTCTTCTCTGGCCAATATGTTCACATTGTTGTCCTCAAGGGAATGATTTTTCTCTTCCAGATGTAAGTGGACAGCAGAGTCTTGACCTGACGAGTGCCTCCCTAATATACAGATCTGTGCATTCCTGGCTGCAGTGAACGGCATAAATTACATTACTCTGTTTATGCCCGGGTGTATTGTCCTTTGGATGGACAAGTTTCTGCCTCAGCATTTTTGATGTTCAGATCTCTCTAGTTATATTAAAATGTCCTTGTGATTGATAATTACCTTCTGAGAACTAACTACTACAGAGGAATTATTCTTGTGATTTGTCAAGAGAGGACAATATCACCGCAAAAATGTACAAAATCTGTGGGGAAGGAAATGCAAATTCATTTACAATCAATACTGATACAACAGTGATAATTAAAACAAAAAATTGCTGCTACTTTTGAATAATCAAAACACAGAAGCCTGAGGCCTGATGACTCCATGAGAGAGAGAGAGCTCCCAGTGTGCTAGACTGTGTATGTATTGCTGTAATCACACCACCTCAAAGAGCCTGATTCCCTATTCAATGATCAATTTGACACTGGTGGGTAATCATGTCGTGTTTAATGAACCTTCATGAAATAATCCTCATTTCATGTGTAAATGATACAGATGATAAGAGTGAATAATTTAATATCACACATGGTATCACATAGCATTTCTGTTTTTCATGAATAATAAATGTCCGCTGAGCAGATGTTTACCGAGCCCTGACAAGACTGATGCATGTTAACAAGTGATCATACTGACCTTTCGCACACGTATATCATTTACATGGGGTTACACAGGGTTTAATAATCAGATCGATGTACATCTTTGACTCTTAATGTCAAAGCACAAATATCTTGTTGAATTTTGTTTGATTGATATGAATAATTAATCATTCAGGTTTATCATAGTAACAGTAATGATAAGACGATACATTTTTATTAGCCCTGCATTGTCTGCTAGTTAGAAAGCCCTTTTCAACCAGAAAAAAATAATTTGATGAATACTTGATTTAGAATAAATCCCACATTATGATTAAAAAGTTACAATCATGAGAAAAAGTCAAAATTGCCATTTTTTATATGGCAGAAGTGGACTTCCATACACCACTGTAATGTAAAAAAGAGAGAATCCTGTATTTTGCAGTGAGCAAAATGGAGCTTACAACAAAGTTTCAGAGATGGACTTGTCATAAGTATGAATGCTATCGCTTTTTGGCTAATCACTAGCCCCATTTACATTGCCCTTTCCCCGTATCATCCTCTGTGTGAAAGTTTCAGATGTGGAGAGGGAGGAAAGTTTCGCTGGAGTTCTTATGCACCGTCTGGAGGTAGTATCAGAGCCTCGGCAGAGGCAAGCCGGCGTCTGTTTGAATGGATAAACTGGAGTCACAGAGAGGGGGCGTGTCGATCTGATGCTGTTCACAGTCTGATAACTAAACAGATCCTCCACTGATCAAATAAAAGAGAAATGACCCGCAAAGCAACGTTGCAGGACCAAACAACAGTAGTGTTGTGTTGGTAACTGATCGTGTCTTTAGCAACTTATATGAGGAAAAAAATACCGCAGTTATACGCAGAGAAGCGTCTGTCATCTTGTCCTCCACACTCTTCATCACATTTCTGCCCGAAAATCAGCATCTGTCCCTAGCAAAAACCTTCTTCTTCTCTCCTTCCACTATTGTGCTCTTGTAGCTACTGTCTTGTAGTAAGACTTCAGTGAACTTTCTCCCAGGATACAGCCTCCCTCCCTGTGAGTGAGAAAGTCAGACAGCATCCAGTTTACTGATGCAGATTATGTAACTATGTAATTAAGAGCGAAAAATGTAACTTTGTCACTTTCCAGGATGCATTGTGGGTCAGGAGCTCATTCACAACACATTATAACAGCATCCATATGATTATAAACACTCTGTTAGATTAACAGGAGGGCAATGGGGGCAACACGTTGAAAAAACCCAGAGATGTCACGACGTGTACCATTACACCTCTTTTCGATCCACAGCGCCAGCTTGTAGTGATGGGAATTCCGGCTCTTTTAAGAGAGGCAGTTCTTATGGCTCGGCTCACTAAAAAGAGCCGGCTCTTTCGGCTCTCAACTGGCACCTCAGATTTTTTTATTTCTTAAATTAATTTATTACCAAAATGATGACAAATGATGTGTAAAATGAATTACTACACTGTAAAATGTTTCACTGTAAATTTACAGTAAATTACTGGTTGCATTACTTTCACAGTAATTTTACAGTCATTTATGAAAAATATTTTACAGTAATGTACGGCACGTTTCACAATAATGTACTGTAAATATTTCACAGTAAAATACAATGCAACCACAGCTGTAAATTGTAACTTCACAGTTGCCATGCCCATGGAATTACTGTGATATAGCAGTGTGTAGCTGTGGAATTACAGTATCTTGTTGTATATAATTTGCAGTAATTGCCTGTACTTTACATTTTTTATTGTAAAAGTAATTGTCAAGTCATGGCCAAGGCATGGTGGAAGGCCAGGCTGTATTTAAAGTGCTGCTCCTTACAGAGGAGGACAAGTTGCATTTGATTTATAATAGATCTGTTGTGATCTATTTGAGCTTTCCAAAGATATAAGTTGCTTGTCTGTAAGGCAAAGCTTTGCAGAGAAAAATGGCTTTGAAATAACTTACTAGGCAAAAAAGTGGAGCATAAAGTGGCGTTACCTTGATCCAAAAGATCGTTCATTTACTTACTCACCCAACTAACAGAAAGTTGTGGCAAGTTGTCTAATATTTTAGGCTAATTATGTTAACTTACCTTTGAGCTCTCCTATTGGTATGTCATATCGGGTCATAACATTATCCACCATGGATGTATGAAGAGAAAGGTATCCTATCCACTCGTATCCACCTGCATCTCTTCTTGATCCCACAATGCAGCGTGGTTCAAGCGCAATTCAAGTTTTCCAGTAATTTGTTCTGTTATCACAGAGGATGTTTTTTTTACTGTGAAATAATACAGCAAAATGTAATTAAATCCTGGTATCAGGATTTTTCACAGTAATTTACTGCGTCTGCACTGATTTCACAGTAAATTCTAAATTACATTATTATAATGTGATTATTAGAGTTAAAGCCTGTAAAGTAATAATACAGCAATTTATTGTGAAATATTGCAGTTAATTATTGTTAAATCCTGGTAACATTTTACAGTGTACAAAACATACATTATATCAAAGGTTTATATGGCTGATTATACTCAACATGGAACAGAATGCTACAAAAAATTACATAGCCTTTTGCACAAACTGTGTCATAGAGCTCTGGGTTGTAGGTCCAGGTGGTTGTGGTACAGACACTGTAGATACTGTAGATGCAGCAGCAGCAGCAGCAGCAGCAGCAACAGTTGCAGTGAACAAACTGGCACCTTCATTAGCAGCAGGTTCACTTGCTTGTCTTTGTTCTTCCAGTTGCACTGATGGATGTACAGTTCTAATGTGCCTGTGCAGGTTGTCTGTAGAGCCTGCTCCATATAAGATTTTAATCTTGCATACAGTACACTCAATGTGCATTTCCTGTCATCACTCATTTTCTCACCTTTCCAGCGTGTTGTCTCTGTAGCGTCTGCTCTCTCTCTGTAAGCCCCGCACCTCCTGCCCAGTGCGGACACACAGACGCCACCACACATCATGTAGTTGACCATTCACGTGCGGCTTGAACAGAAAAAAAAATAGAGGAAAAAAAAGAGAACAAAGCTCCGATCGTTCACTTCAAAGTGCCAGCTCTAAGAGCCGCTTCGTTCGTGACCGACACATCACTATCGGCTTTCTGTATGAATTGACACCCTGGTGAAGCTTTACGCCAGAGCTGCTTGTTTCTGTGTGAACAAACAAATGCGGAACATTGGTGAACCTCTGCTACAGAGATCATGCGTAGTCTCTGTGTGAAAAAGGCTACTCACCATCAGCCACAGATATAGTGAAATCCTCACATTAGTTGTGTGTGTATGTATGCAGCTGTATAAAGCTTAGCTCTTGCTCAAAACGGATCCCAATTTATACTCAAAACATTACAATTCTGTACTTACGTCACTAATAGTGCAGCACTATGAGGGTGACATGCTGAGCAGGACTGGCAGATTTCTTGTTTTGGGCACTATGCTGTCAGTGTAGATTCAGTTATAGCCATGACAACTTGAAAGCTTGTGCTTTCAGAGAAATCCATTATATCTGACATCACAGATGGGCTGCTTAAGAGTCCTCAGCATCAGAGGTTGCAATGGTAAGCTCAAAAAAGATGTGTCTGTCACGTTCCATGAAGCACATTCTCACACACTGGTGGCTTTCAATGGCAAAAACATCAACTACACATGAACCACATATCTAGACTTCACTTTCGAATAAATACAAATCCCTGATCACCTTACCTCCTCACTTATAACAGTGGGCAAGCCATCTTTTCTATGTACACATTATCCTATATAAATATTAGTGGTTATTAACGTTTCTGCAAACCACTTATACATTCATGATACGTATTGAGTAAACTTCTATCCTCACCACTGAAAGTTCCTCACAACTGGTAAGTCAAAGTTTTTTGACTGACTATTTGAAGATGTTAATTAAATGTTATTTTTATCTCCTGACTGTCAGACGGGAAATCCTTGGGTTGAAATCCTGGTTTGTGTTGAATGGATCATATTACATGTTTATGACCAGACTTTCATGTTGGGAGCTGGAGGGGATGGTGGTGGGTATTATTAGTAAGACATCGACACAATTACCTACAGCACAGTCGCAAGAATAAAATATCCTGCTATTTATTTAATATGTCTGCAAACACTTTACATAAACATTTCTAAGTGTCATATTAACAGAGCCAAGCCAGAGACCACTGTTTGAAATCTGTATTCTGCACATTACACCACTGGATATTTTTAACAAAACATCGGGACAAGACAGAGCCTAGTGAGGCAAAACATGATTTATTTTTTGTTCCTGTTAAAAGACATGTCTGCTGATTTGTATGTGTGTGTGTGTTGGAGTGTGTGTGTGTGCAGATGAAGAATAACATCTTGTGATGCACACTTGTTGTTACAGGAGCACTCACTATAGTGCCGTAAGAATCCTCCCATTCATAAACCATCTTCATCATTTTATAAAAAGCAGCTTCATCAAATCAGTCCTACCAGTATTTGCCTGAAACGCTCGTGTCTACGGATTTTTACTAATGTGAGAAACATTAACTTTTGAGTCTGTGGCGAAAGCTGGAAAACAATTACTGGGAAGAGCTCCAACTGGATATTACAGATATTTAATATGCCTAAAAATTACTACAGTGCTAACAATGCGTAAAATGGAGACTATTCATGAAACACGATGATTGACTGCAGCCATTGGTAAGAAATGGTTCACAGCAGTTGCTAATTTATGTAGCCAGACATTTGTATGTACCAATATGTTATTTCAGCAGGGAAAATGACTGTACTAGTTTTTAATCATGACAATTCATCACAACAGACGGTGGTGTATGATGTTTTAATCAACAACCCACAAATGAACACATACTGTTTATGTATTTATGTCTGTGAATGTCTGTCTGTGAAATGATCCTTTACAGATATGTAACAAGTGAAAAGTCTGTTATTCACTCAGAAAAGTCAAAGATATGTTAAATAATTTTTTATGAAATGTCTGATTTGATTGCTGGGAATGAGTCATGTTGGAGAACACTTGACACGTAATTTATCAGTCCAAATGCAGTGAATGAATAGGCACTACTCTGGTCATTATGGAGAGAAAACCTTTTTGCAAATATAATCCTAAGCATGACTGTTATTTTCTTGTGAACAAGTTATATGTATGTGTTACTCGCCATAATGCAGTATTTGTATCCTTGAGGTCTATCAAACTTGTTGAATGCATGTCCATCATCATTAAACATTTGCAAAGGTGATTTTTGAAGTATTTAATACCCTCAGTGGTTAATCTGTGTTGGCCGTGCAGTCTTTTTCTAACATGACTTTGCATGCCTGTTGATTGGTGGAATAGTAAAGCACCATTGACAAGACTGTGGAAAACAGCTACTAGATGTGTGATACCCAACAGGGAACCTTTAGTATCCAAAATAATCTCAAAAGGTCAGGATAGTTTCTCAGACATTAAAAAATGTACACGCCCTGCAGAGGCAGGAAACCATCTCTGTCCATTGGACATTTACCCCACTTTTTAAAAATATATGAGGGAAAATAGAAATTAGCATCTTTACCATGAAAAACGGTGTACAATTCAGAATTGTGATCAGTTTCATGAATAATTTTATGTGGCTGAAGATATATTGAATAGGCATGGTATGTTTTGACATGATCCATGGTGGTCACTATCTTGGTTACAGAAGAATTTTCATATGCAGTATTTACGCTGACTGTCACCAGTGTCTGTTTCACAGCTACAATGCCAGATGCAAGGCGCTCATGGGATATTTCTCAAGTCATAAGCAAAGGGAGGGTAGACAGGGTGATGACTGGACTAGCTAAGGCCATATCATAAATAGGAGCAGGATGGCAGATGGAGGCTACAAACACAATGAATTTTAATTTTGACCTTTTTTTCTTTTTTCCCCTCAGAGGCTCTGATGCATCATGAGAGGTCAATTTCAGGAGCAGTTCACTAAGGTTTCCTATTTCTATTAAGATAATCATATTCTGTTGTTGTCACATTCTGTTTAAGGCTGTCACAATACATTTAGCGATTTCAGCCACTGGTATCGATTAATGCAGCTTTAAAATTGATAGCATCCTGCTGTGACTGATGGTCATGTAAAGTTTTTCTAATAAATGTGCCAGAATTCTACTGAAAATCACACACAACCCCGTTTTAAAAAGCACACAGCACACTGTGTAAAACACAAATAAAACAGAATGTGATCGTTTGCTTTCCCCTTTTGATATATTCACAATTGAAAACAGTACAAAGACTATATATTTATTGTTTCACCTCATCAACCTTACTGATTTTGCTTATTCTGAATTTGATCAAATCAAATCAAATCAAATCAATTTTATTTATATAGCCCAAAATCACAATCACATTGCCTCAATGGGCTTTACAGTCTGTACAGTGAACAACATCCTCTGTCCTTAGAACAATTTGATGCCAGCAACACTTTTCAGAGACAACAAAAGTGATGGCATCTTGTTTGTTACCTATGTATTTGTCACCTGTACTGCCCCTTCTCAGTTTCAATTCACTTTTTATATCTTCTAATCAATTCTCTTCATAGAAAATAACATGCTGCTATCGATGCGTCCACCCCTCACATCAGTGTCAATGTATGAAAGTTTCAAATATCTGCGTTTTGGTGTTTTTTACAAAGTAATGTATTTCTTCAGGGATTATGCCAATACAATGACAGCACATCCTGCAACATGTTTCATTTGCTGCTTGTAACACTTCTAAAACAGTTAGCGTGATAGGAATCATGCTCTGTGCAATAAGCCTTAATTGATTATTTTTAGTTAAAATGGCAATTTAAACTTATTGTACTACACACATTTGAACCAATCCAAATACATACTAGACATAGACAGTACTTGAAGAATGGTCCTTACATCTCCAAACCTTGAAAAACCAAAACGATCAACAACCTCACACCAAATTGGGCACATAGGTTAGTTGCTAATGACTACAATGACTAACTGCAGATATAACCCTTCTCAAATCAACGTGACTAAAATCACTTGGTAACCTAACTTGGTTAGGTTTAGAGTCTAAAGCTACTTGGTTAGGTTTAGGGTCTAAAACTATTTTATTAGGTTTAGAATCTAAAGCTAATTGGTTAGGTTTAGGGTCCAAAACTACTGGTTGGGTTTAGGGTCTACAGCTAATTTATTAGGATGAGGGTCTTCAATTACTTTATTAGGTTCAGGGAATAAAGCTTTGTGGTTAGGCTTAGGAAATCAACTTTAAAAGCCGCTACAGGTTGACGCCTTAGAAGGAACCTCAATATGTATCGTAAAGTGTGCTCTCAGTCGACCTATATGGTTGTTTTTCTGATGATGACAGGCTGAAAATGATGATTCTTGTGAACTAGTGTAGGTTTAATAACCCTTTAGCTTTTCAGTTTTTGTTACACACTTATTTGTTGCCTTCCAACATGCCAGCAGTCACAGAAAGTTTGCTTCTGAAAGTTTGTGGCTAATTGAATCAGAATGATGAGTGACCACATGAGCTGCCATAAACATACAATAAACTGTCTATCTTCACTCTGCCTCCCACTTATTGTTTCATGCCACTCTCCATTTTTCTCTGAGGAGTCTGTCAACAGTCTCAACAGTCCTTTGTACAGAAATGTTTGAGTCACGGCATAATGGCTGTTAACAGGAAACATCAATGTTTGTAAAGTGCTACCCACTGACTAGCTGACAAAGACACAGCCTGGTCTAATTTTTATGGTGTCAGAGTTTTATTTTGTACTACACCTTTGGTGTTTGCTTCGAGCTGCTGTGTGGTATTTGATGGCATCCAACTGACTTACATAATTGAAACTTCTGATATCACATTGACCTGCTTGATGATGACCTGCTTTGCTTCCTTTTAGTGCTCCACAGCACATGGACTGGGAAATCAAATTTAATTGTGAAACAACAAAAGGCCTCCTCTGAGTCTCTCTTGAAAGCCAAGAGTTCATTAGCCAACACGCAACCCCATTGAGATTACTTAATGTAATCCCGCTTTGCTAGTTTGTGGAGTGATAAAGTAATGGCAAGGGACTCCTGACCTCAATATCAATTATGATGCTATCTAAAGGATAATGTGTTACAGTAAGTGGCTCCATGGTAAATAATTGGGTAATGGCAGTCTTTCCATCACTGCATCACATTGACACTTTACCTCAGAGTGTCATCATTTGTTTTACTGCAGGGTCTGTCTAGCAGTCTGATGAAGAGGAGGCATTCACAAGATGAAGCTTGCTGTAGATTCAAGACTAGAATACATTAGATATATTTTAAACCCAATTGTTGAGGTAAATCCAAACATTTCATTGCCTTCTTATTATAGAAAAAATCTAGTTGTCACATTGAGCCTAAAAAGTCAAGGATGAGGTTGATGAATAGTCTAATTAGGAGGTGAGGATGGACTCGATGACAGCAGTGTGGTGCACAACACTGCCATCATCAAGTCCATCCTCACCTCCTCCATCACCGTCTGGTACGCTGCCGCCACTGCTAAGAATAAGAGCGGACTGCAGTGTATCATACGCTCTGCTGAGAAGGTGATTGGCTGTAGCCTTCCATCTCTTCAGGACCCGCACAGCTCCAGAGCTCTGAGGCATGCAGGTAGGATTGTGGCCGGACCCTCCCAACCTGGTCACAGACTTTTTGACACTCTCCCCTCTGCTAGGAGGCTGCGGTCCATCAGGGCCAAAACCTTTCGTCCCTTCTGCAGCTGGGATCCTTAACAGGTCCTGGGTATCACTGTGCATATCCTGAGTAACAAACAATATTCCTCACATTGCGGTAGACAGAGTTACCAATGTAACATTATTTCACTAAACCAATTCAACCACTTCAGAGCAAACATTATAACTGCCCAGTCACTTGAAACACTTTTGCTAACCAGCAGCCATAAAGACAGAGCTAAACACCGGAGTTAGCAGATAAGCTAGATTTAGCAACAAGCTGCGTAGCTCGACTGCAACATCGTATGGCCATATGCGCTATTGTAAGTATTTCTGTAACCGCCACCACCATAGCCTTGTGGTTAAAGCATAGAATGAAGCATATATCAAGCAGGGGTCCTTACTTGTCCAGCAGAAAAGCCGCCAACTCTGCATCGCTTTTCAGTCCTTAAAAATCCTGCAGCTCCTCTGCCTCTGAAATGACGCTCCGATATTTATCCTTGTTTTCTCTCTGGCTCGGTCCAATCCTTTTTTTACACTGCTTTTCTTTGTCAGTCTTCTTATTTCTTCTCTTTGACGTGGGCAATATTGGGGCATTCTTTGGCTCTGTTGTTGTTGTCTGTTCTCCACCATTGTTTACAGTTTGTGCTTGAAAGTATCTGACCAGGTGAGAGCAGGCGCTGCGCCTGTATGGGGGAGGAGCACTGCTATGGGCTGAAATATGTGCCACTAGAAACTGAATTTGAATTGCTAAACTTGAACAATTGTATTAAAAAACTGAATTTGAATCACATAATTTGAATTTTTATTGTTAAATTTGAATCATTGCATTGAAAAACTGAATATACAGCTTTAAGCTGTCTGGGGAGGGAGCTCAGCACAACATTGTAGGTGGGTGATAAGTAATGTCGTAGGCAACCTCCTCCGTTCAAAGACAGTTTTTCCCAGTTTGACATGGATGAATTCCTTAACTCTTCTTTCAAACCATCTGTGTCCTCTGGCCAAGAAGTTCACATTGTCCTCAAAGGAATTATTTTCCTCCTTCAGATTTAAGTAGACAGCAGAGTCTTGACCTGAGGAGCTGGCCCTCCTGTGTTGTGCCATTTGTTTATGGAGAGGTTGTTTTGTATCCCCAATGTACAAATCTGTGCAGTCCTGGCTGAATTGAACAGCATAAACTATGTTACACTGTTTATATCTGGGTGTTTTGTCCTTGGGATGAACAAGTTTCTGCCTCAGCGTGTTGGTAGAGTTGGGACCAACAGTTGAAGTCATCCATTGTGTATTTCAAAATGGACTCTGAACTGAACTCAGTATCTCAGAATTCACCATTCTTCACACCTTGATGCAAAATTCAGCTTTGAGCTACAATTGGTCGGGGTGACAGATCCCCCTCTGACCAGATAGTCAAAACTCCACTCACTCGACGCCCTTCAACTTCTTATCCTCAAGGGTTTCTCTTCATCTCCATCCACGGGGCTGCCTGCCATTAAGATATCTTCTTCTGGGCCTAACCGCTGTGGAGAGCTGCAAGCAGCATTTATGGCAGGCCCAATGAACTTCTCTTCACTGCAGCGACACAAGGTCCTGCCAGTATTCCAGATCAGTTAGCTCCAGCAGCTGCGACGCAAAGCTCGCCAGCTAACTTCACTTTTAAGGAACACCAGTTATGTCACCGAGCTGCTATCCTTGCAAAGGAAAGGAGCAAACGGTTTCCTCCTCCGCAGGCTTTCATCAGTCCTTGCACAGCAAGAACAGCATCCAACATTGGAATCCCAACCTTCTCCTGCAACCACCAGCACCTTTTCTTCAAAGGCTGGCAACATTGAACTGGGCTTAGATAGCATAGTATAGCACGGCACAGGACTTTAAACTCTGGTTGATGTAATGCATATGTGTTCAATTAATGTGTTTGTCCATTGTTTGAGTGTTATTGTGATCTCAGGTCAGGTTATTGGTAGTTTGCTTTCCTAGACAGCTAATTTAATGCTAGTTGAATGCTGCTTCACACAGACTCAGGGTCTCTGCATGCAACTAACCATCCTCTCTAACCTGCCATCACACACACACACACACACGCACACATGCACACACACACACACACCTGTATATAATACATGTTAGATTGTGTGTTTTCATCTTTGTGTTGAATAAAAGACTTTTGAACCTGCTCACTGTCTATTTGATATTGTACAAGGGTGAATGTTGCCAACCTCTACACTGTCAAGAACTCCAAAATCCTTTAACCATTACTAGCCAATTTAATACATTTGCTTTGTTTTCCCTTTTCAAGGGTGGTGCCCCGAGGTGATCTAATGCAAATTGCATCATATTATCTAATAATTAATCATTAATTATTATTGATAGCCAAATTTAAACTAAACCTTTTAATGTTGCATTAACACTACCTAATTGTGCCCCATAGCTTTGCCTGTAATGCAATCCCCAACAGTAGGTTTAAAGTGAACTGGGATGTGATGTTCATGAGAATACATAGCAGCCTTTTGAGCACTGAAAGACTAAGAGTTTGATGTGGTGGAAGACAATATTGTGTGGGTGCATTGCAATCTAAATTTCCATCACAAACAATACAAAGCAGTTACAGTAAACCTCTGAAATTTATGATGCTGTTGCAGCTCTCATCGAGATAAAGATTTTAAATCAAATAACTGTCATGCATGAATAAGGTAATGTGTGTATGTCGTGCCTTCTGCTGTACATATAACTATATGTCTCCCAGGTTCAATGTTTAAGGCCGATTTTGACAGTATATCATTTTCCAAGGTCTTGCTGCTTCTCTGCGGAGACTCCTTGTGTCTTGGTTAAGGTCAACCTTTCATAAAATAAGCCGCCTGTCCCAAAGACAAAAATAATGTGATAAAATAAGTACATAATATAATGCAGAATCCTTACTTTAAAACACATTGAAACTATGAATACCTTATAAACACAGAAAATAAATTGAACAATATATTTTTTTCCCCAAAAAACCCATGATTCATAATGTCAGATAAATGACACTCTTAGAAAGTATGATTGAGCACTTCATAAAGTATTCTGAATCGGAATCTGAATCACAGCCACGATTTCTTCAAGGGTAAGCATGTATTATTGATTTGGGTTTTTATGGCCCACAACAATAACTTGATCCAGTCTCACTAATCAGAATCATTCAATCCACAGCAGACGGCAAAACAGACTGATGTTAAAAAAACATGTTATTGTTCCAGGTTGTCAAGTACCGATGCCCAGGGGTGTAATGTTATTTTAAAAGTACCGTAGCGTACCCTCGATGTGTGTGTGCACATGCTCCTGTGAGGCATGTTTTTTTTATTTTATTTGTTAGTTTTTGTTTTACTCTCTTGCATGACAGCCCATTTAGTGATGATTGGATCTTTAAGCGCTTATAATGTGTATGATTGTCAACCACATTATGCAAACTGTGAACATTTAATATCCACACTCCTTTACAGAGAAAAAATGGCGAAGCTGGCCGCAGCACTACACCTATGCTGATCCTGCTTTGGCAGCCCCCTGGTGTTTCAAACAGATGCAAAAGTAAACCTTTAGCATCTGCAAAATGAAAGTCTTCTAAACATCAAACAGGGGTTTGGTTAGTTTTTTGACACAAATGTTGAATGTTGACACGACACAATCCTTGGTCCCCAGGGTAAGGGTTCTGTGTGTAACCTCACATCCACCCCTGTTGGGACTTGTGGAGCAGATGCTTTAATCGTGTCATATTGCAGTGGTAATACCATGTGCATCTCCTATTCAGACGGCAAAGGGTACCTTCTGTGTCTTTGTGAGACCCCAAGGGACATGACAAAACATTTGTATTTGACGCCCGGGGACTGAGACTGGGCTTGTCTGGCATTACATGGCAGAGGGCAAAGTTAGCAACGAGCTGGTGATCATTTATCAGTCACACTGCAAGACTTATCTCTCAGGTGAAGATCAAATTGAGGGATAAAAGGAGAGTGAATGTAGAGTACTGTGGTTGAGGGCTGTAAGCAAATGTCACAAAAATGACTGCAGCTCAAAGGCTGTTAATTGATTTTCGACAGAGGGAGGAGCCGCCTCTAAGAAATACCAGAAACATGTAGCCCAAAAGAAAAATGCAAAACAGAGATATCAGTGAAAATGTTACAGTCTGGCTGGCCTACGTGCACAAATATTTTGCTCAAAGACCTGCTACTTGGCCTGTGTGAGAAGCCAAATTCAGTATGTCAGTATAATCAGGATCAAAGCAGAGCCAAGTCCACTGATTGAAGCAATGTGACAGTATGACAAGCATCTGTCGTAGCTTCTTCTGTCTTGCTAATTTGCCCTTTGGAAGGGGAGGAAACAAGTATTAATCTGTATGCATCCCAAGTCAGCATGAGAGGCCTATGTATCTGCAGCCAAGAAGGAGCTGACAAATTTGATGAACATTTCTGAATATATTGTGAAGCTTGTCTCCACCGACAGTCAATGCATTGTTATAGCTAGCACATCACAGTCAAGTATGCAGGATGTATTAATGATAAGATACAAAGCATCCACATCTTCATGTGAGTTATCAGTAAAAATAATTAAAATACAATGAAGTCTGTTAAAACATCCTGCTGTTTCACCATTTGGAAAAATATATAATTATCAATGCAAAGAAAGACAGACAGAGAGACCAAACAAATGGAGTAAATGAATATAGTGATCCATCTCCAGTATATTTCATATAATCAAATTCCTAATGAATCATAACATGAACATAATTCAAATAATCTCTATAACACAGCTTTACCATCGCATAAGTTTCCCACAAAACCCTCAAAGTGTGGGGTGGCTCTTAAAAAGAAGTCTAGCTCATATCTGAAAGCCACGGAGATAATGAAAATGAGCAGACAGGCAAAATGGCAGGCAGGCCACATCAATGTGAATGTGCAATTTATTCAATGTCTTGCACAGGTGCCCATGATTGCCAGCAATTGCTACTGAGTATGAGTAAGTATTTTTGGGGAAAAAAGATAGATCTGTGATAGTTCTCTTTCAACCCGTTCTCATTCCCAAGTTGTCAAATGGTACTTTTTGGAGCGGTATGATAGAGTGGTGGTGTCTTTAAAGCCAAGCAAGCACAGGACAGTGAGGTCCTCCTCTAACCTCAACTTACAGTGTGTCGGTGACCAACTGACTGACTAATTATAGTTGGGGTTGATAAGATATTAAGACAGTAGGGTAACCTGTTTGATCTTTTCATATGGACACATGCCTTCAACAGCCACAGATGCAGGATTTTTTTTTAATTTAATTCGTCAGAACATTTGATTTATTGATTTCAGCTGGGATGTTAAGAGAACTACCAAAAAGAGCGTTTACACATTGACCCCTTGCGCAGATGCAAGTTTAGCTATACGGACAATGCTATTCCCCCCTGTGCTGACTGACAGGCGCTCCATTGCACCAGCACAATGTCATCAAAACCAACCACAGGTGCGCACACTGAGCAATCTGAGACCCTTGGCTTGTGTGAATGGTGCTGTTCCCTCCACATCCCCTGCATCAGCATCTCCGAACAACACTGCAGCTTTCATGCTGCTTAATCCTCGTTCACTAAACAACAAAGCGCTACTCATCCATGACATCATCACAGACAGGAAAATTGACTTTCTTTGCCTAACTGAGGCATGGCAGCATCAGCAGGACTTCTTAAGTCTGAATCAAGCCACTCCCCCAGGCTATATTTACATCCAGAAGCCACGCTCTAAGGGCCTTGGTGGTGGGCTTGCAGTTATACATCAAGCTGACATTCTGGTTAAACAACTTGCAGTGCTGAATGTACCTCATTTGAGTGTGCAGCCATCTCTCTGGCTGGGCATATACAGCTGCAGGTTGTCATCATCTACCGCCCTCCAAAAGCCTCCCCCACCTTTGTGTTTGAGCTGTCTGAGCTACTCACTTCCATCAGCTCCATTTCTGCATCTACACTCCTGCTTCGTGATTTCAACATCCATGTGGACTCCACCAGCTGCCCCTTTGCCTCTGAATTCCTGTCGTTCCTGGACTGCTTCAACATCAAACAGCATGTTAAAGGTCCCACCCATGTCAAAGGCCACACGTTGGATCTGGTGTGCTCCACTGGCACAGCTCCCTCCCATCTACAGTGCCTGGACCTCGCTGTTTCTGAACACTATGCCGTCCTTCTCACTGCTCCTGTCCCTGTGTCCAAGCAGCGCATGAGTCGTAAAATCACATACAGGAACATCAAGACAGTGAACACTCTGGCCCTGATCAACACCCAATGCCTCTGACCCCCTCGACACCTCACTGGATGGCCTGGTGGCCCACTGTATGCTGCTGTCTCCCCGGGTCTTGACTCCCTTGCCCCTCTTAAAACCTGGACTGTCTCCTTTACCCATTCTGCCCCCTGGTTCACCATTGAACTCCGTAAACTTAAGACCACTGGTCGGCGCCTGGAGAGGCTCTATAAAAGATCTGGCCTCACCGTCCACCATGAAGCCTACAAAGACCACAGAGTGCAGTTAGAAATGCTCAATTCCGTTCTTTTCCCTGTCAGCTCTCGATGATAACTGTTATAAGCTGGTAGGCAAGAGACATATGAACTTACATTTTCATCATTGAGCTGCGGAACTCTACTGCACTCGGTAATAGACTCGTCAAGGCTTCCCCACAATGAAGCAAGTTGCTGCAGGAGAGTGGTGAGTTGTATGAAATCCTGCAAAGCTAGCAGATTTTTGATGCCTCGAACTATGTGCTGGGACCCTATTTGTACTGTCGCTGAAGTTTGGTGCTGTTCTGAGCATCATTTGTGGCTATAAGTGTCTTTTTGATGGCGGTTTCTTGTTGGAGGCATAGACTGCAGTGTATTGTTATCGTGCGGTCTTTTCTGAGGTTGCTAAAACTACATAAGCCAGCGGTCGGAAAACTTGATCTCTTGACGGGGGGTCTTACTCTGTGTCACGGTGTGTTAGACCATGGATTAAATTTACGCCAGAATATCCCTTTAACACTAATAAAACAGAGCTCATGGTTGTGGCATCCAAGGCACTGCTCCAGAAGGTTGGAGATCTTCTCCTGGACGTGGACGTCTGCTCTATCTCCCCATCCATGGAAGTCCGCAACCTGGGTGTCATCCTTGATTTCACGCTATCCTTTCAATCACACATAAAATCCATCACAAAATCAGCTTTTTATCATCTGAAAAACATCTCTAGACTCCGGCCCTCCCTCTCCCAACCGGTGGCTGAGATCCTCATCCATGCCTTCATCACATCCAGCCTGGACTACTGTAATGGAGTCCTGTCTCCCTTCCACAACCCTGGACAGGCTCCAGTATGTGCAGAACTCTGCTGCCAGGGTCCTCATCCGCACCAAGCCCTGGCAACACATCACCCCCACTCTCATCCGCCTTCACTGGCTCCGAGTCAAATCACGCATCACATACAAAATTTACCTTCTAACCTAAAAATCTCTCCATTCTCTCGCCCCCCAATATCTGTCTGACTCCCTCCTCCCCTACACCCAGTCTCGGACGCTGCGCTCATCAGGCACACACCAGCTCTCCATCCCTCACACCAAACTTCAAACCCTCGGCGACAGAGCCCCCTGCGTGACAGCCACCACTCTCTGGAACACTCTCCCAGCTGAAATCTGCAAAGAGACTTCTCTGGAGACTTTCAAAAGAGACCTAAAAACATCCCTTTAATAAGGCCAGTCAGCTCTAGGTCTAGCCCCATCAATCAACTTTTCGATCTCTTTATCCTATTGTTTTTTTTGTTTAGCCATTCATTCTTTGTTTAGTTGTTGTTAAGCCGCTTAGTTATTGATAAGTGTCCTTGGGTACCCTGAAAGACGCTATATAAATCAAATGTATTATTATCATTAAATTGGGACTGTCTGAGGGTCAATATGGATCAACAGGGTGAAAAGGGTCGACAGGTAAGGTGATTTCTGATTAGAATGTTTAGTAAAAAAATACTTCAGTGCTATTTTTGAGGTTAGAAAAGATTAAAAAGCCAAAAAGAAAGTCAAACACCTTTGCCACTACTTTTATTTTGAAAATTATTTTAGAGTTTTTCTTTCTTTTCTTTTATTTCTTTTTAACAGTTGAAAATGATCAACTATTAGTGAAATATTTGCCAACGAAAGAAATGGCACTACGTTGAAATTGTACACCGGAAGTTATTATGTTTTTTTTCTCACATGACATAACTTTCTGTGCTGTGAAAAGTGTGAAGAAAAGAATGAAGAATTTGTGAACGTGATTAGGGAGTGATTAGGGAGTTTTCAAAATACAACTAACTACGTGGAGAGTATAAACTCTCCACGTAGTTAGTTGTATTTTGAAAACTCCCCCCCCCGGATGTGGATGGATGTGCTGGCTAGTGGAGTTGGCGCGAGGCCAGCAGTGGTCCGGTCACGTATTGTCTTACCTCTAAGCTCTCACTCACCTTGTGTGGTCGCACTGCCTGCCCTGAGGTAGGTCCCCTAACATATCAATAACATTGTCTTGCACTTTTAACCGCGATGGCGGCTATTTCATGGAGCTAGCGGACCGATAACTGGTGCGGACGGTGTGTGGAATTACGTCGCGACGTATAGAGGCGAGGGTCACCGAGGAACATATGTTACTCGGTGTGTGACAGGTTGTATTTTACAACCCTCACACTGTCACGTTATTTACCAAACACCGTCCCCAGCTTTAAGTTTGTCGTGGTGCTTGTCTGTGCGGGTCACGTCGACCGTTTCCTCTCCCGTTATTACTGGACGTGATTTCCTGCTGACGACCTAATGGAGAAGGAACGTGCTGAATCCCGACACTTTGCAAGAGAGCATGGCAAACAGTTGGAAAAATAACCGTCTGCACGAGTGAAAATCATCCCCAGGAACTCAAACTTTATGTTGGGCTGCACATAAGTTGGACTTTTCCTGGTCCAGTGATTTACTATTACTATTTACTATTCTAAGGGAACAAATCTAGTAATATGTTTTCTTATTAAGTAGGGAAGAGGGTTGAGGCCACTGTAAACGATTTTGCCCCCCCCCCAAATTCTGACTCAGTGGCCATATTCTGTAATTATAATCACAATTCAATTTTTTATGATAAGAGATGTAAAGATAAAAAAGAAAATGGACAAAATCCTCACATTGGAGAAGCTGGACTTTACAAACGTCGGTCTTTTTACTTGATACATACGCCCCGGCAGAGAGAGCTCACAGCAGCTCAAGAAAGCACATGCAAAAAATAGCCAAAACAGAGCAACCTAAAAAAGACATCAATATCAATTTGACCATACACCTGCAGCATTTAGAAGATGTGTATGTGACCTACAGTATGAATCCTGTGAACAAAAAAAGAGAATCAGAATAGCACAATACCAAACAACAATAGTGTGGAAAATAAAAAAGAATCTCATAACTGTATTTAATTTGTTTCCTGATGTGGCAACCAGGTTTCTGTAATTAACACTTTGACAGTTTAACTTACTTTAGCTTTTGTTTCATAAGTGAATTCCTTTTCTTCTGATATCATGTTGTTTTCATTCAGCAATAATGGCACAGAAGCATACCAAGCCCAACCTCAGTCCGTCTCAGGCGGAGGATGTGGTGAAGCGGCTCTTCAGGCTAACGGCATCAGAAATCCGCTCGCTGCCGAGCTACGATGACCAGAACCTCTATGTTGCGGGGGTCGAGGGTGGCGAGTACGTCCTGAAGATCATGAACTCAGAGGACAGTAAGAACCAGACCCTGGTCGAGGTGCAAACGATTGCCATGTCCTTTCTGCACCAGAATGGACTTCCTGCCCAAACAGCTCTGCCCACTACCTCTGGACAGCTCATGAGTCTGGAGGAAATGGGTATGTGACCTGTCAGTTTGACTTGAAAAGATGCATACAGATGTTAAACAGCATTTTCAGAAAATCACATCCATATAGCCAAGATCATCTTGTACTATTTGTTCCTCAGCAGCCCTACGGTCAGTGTTTTTTTTTCAGTCTGGTATATGTACTAATGAATCTGTCTTGACTGATATTACGAAATAATGCAGGACTTATGAAACACTGCTCAGGTGAAGGATTTTTTAAAATACCCCAAGTGATAAAAGGCTCGCCAGTAGAAAGACAGCTGACTGTTCAGTCTCATTGCCAGGTCATTAAATAGCAACACATTGGGTAGTGACAACTTTGGAGCTGACATGTCCAGAAGCGCCCTGACCTGGGGCCGTTCCTCGTTTCAAAAATCAAGTTCAAACAAATTTGAAATGAGATACAATTTGTTCTAAATATTTCATACACCTGCCGTTGTAGTTGATAAACAGCTTTTGGTAGCTTTTACTCTGCCGTACACACACACACACAATTTGTCTCCTATAGTCAATGCCAAAGAG